>JAASGA010000350.1:0-22325 GCA_023334105.1 Globisporangium nodosum
CGCTCGCGAGCTCCACCATCGACCCGAACTCCACCAGTCTCCCCTCTGCGAGCACCATGATCTTGTCGAACTGCAGCATCTGGTCCAGGCGGTGCGAGATCATGAACACGGTTGAGTCCACGAACGAACTCTCCAAGACTGCAAGCAGCTTCTTAGCTGACGCCTGGTCAATCGCTGAAAACGCTTCGTCGAGAACCAGCACTCGAGACGGCTTCAGCAGCGCGCGTGCCAAGCACAGCGCTTGTCGCTCGCCAACGCTCCAGTTCTCTGCGTTGTCCCAGAGCTGCTGCTCTAGACTCGACACGTTCGTGTGCAGATTGCATCTGTGAATTGTGCTCCAGAGCGCGTCGTCCACGAACTCGCTGAACGGGTCCAAGTAGTGCCGGATCGAGCAGCGGTAGAACATCGGCATCTCCGGTATGATCGACAGGCTGCTCCTCAGCGTCTTCAGATCCAGCGTGCTCGCGTCCACGCCGTCGACCAGGATTCGCCCACTCGTGATCGGATGGAGCCGAAAGAGTGCCATGGCGATCGAGCTCTTGCCCGACCCAGTTCGACCCACCACTCCGACCTTTTCGCCTCCGACGACTGCGCAAGACACGTTCTCGAGAGCGACCGGACCGGTCGGCGCGCTCGAATATCGAAAACTGACTTGGTCAAACACGACATCTCCCCTCGTCGGCCACTGCGCAGACACCAACGTTGCCTCGAGCGCCGCACTCGCTCGCTCTTCCGACTCGAGCTGGATGTACGCGTGCACTCGCGATACACCGACTTGGTACCCCAACCCGTTCACGAACGCCGTCGCGCACTCCATCACATCGTCCTCGATGTTGATGATGTAGTAGAGCAGGAGACCGAGCGTCTCAGGAGACAGGTTGTGTGTCGCGAGGACGCATCCGAGCAAGAGTAGATGGACACCGAACAGACAACTCGAGCGGAGGACGATGAAGCAGTTGAAGGTGAGCGCGAAGATCTGGTCTTGTGTGATCGTGTCGTGCAGTTCGCCGCTCTCTCGCCGGAAGCGGTCGACTTGCGTTGGTCCGAACCCTCGGATCGTGGACGCGCCGTCCAGTGCCTCAGAGATGAAATTGAGCTTCCGCGACTCGTTGGAGAGCATCGTCCGCTGAATCCGATCCATTAAGCGGAAGGGAAACAGCATCGTGAGCTCGAACGCGACGAGAGCACCAACAGCTACCCCCGCAGCTCCCAGCAAGTACGCGATCACACCAACGTGAGTGCACGTCACTGCCGCGCTTCGAAGGAAGAAGTGCGTCACGAACGCTGCTGGAGCGTCGATTGACTGTACGTCGACGAAGTAGCGCTGCATGATCTCACCGAGCGGCGTCGAGTAGAAGAACAGCATCGGAGCTGCCAGCAACGCGCGCGTCATCTTGTGGAAGTAGCGGCTCGAGGCGTGGTAGAACGCCACTGAAGTGAGAACGCCACTCAGGATCTCGAAGATGATCGCGCCTACGATCAGAGCAACGTACACCACGAAGCTGCTGCGCGGGTTCCAATCGATGTCGGCTGCGCTCCACTGCATCAGCCACACATCCTTCGCCAGGATCTGCACGCTCCCACACACCACTGCGACTGCCGCGAGC
Organism: Globisporangium nodosum; assembly: GCA_023334105.1. NCBI lineage: Eukaryota > Oomycota > Peronosporomycetes > Pythiales > Pythiaceae > Globisporangium > Globisporangium nodosum. The sequence goes on from JAASGA010000350.1 coordinate 1,608, forward strand.
ACGATGCCCGGTACAACGTCGCGGCGGAGATGGAAGTCACGAACAGCAGCATTCGACGCCACGTCCTGGTCGCCGCCGACTTGAGTGTCGCTGCTGGATGTCTTCGTCGTACAAAGTCTCGCGCGAGCTTGAGACTGAGCGCTCAGTGTCCACAGCGCCAAGTCACACTTCGCAGAGTCCTGTCCAGTGATTGTCGTGCCATTTCGAGGCTTCCACGGAGCAGTGCTCTCCATCTCGCTGATGCGCCGACTTCGGCCACTGGGCCTTGCTGCTCGCATCACCACACTCATGTCGGCAACTTCGATGACGCAGTCGACGTATCTGGAGCGGACGATCTCCGGGTTGTGCGTCGCGAGCACGACCGTCTTCCGCCGTAGCAGGTCGAGGATGCACTTCCGGAAGATGTCGCTCTGCACGATCGCGTCCACGCTGGCAAGCGGACAGTCGAGCAAGTAGATGTCCGCATCCGAGTAGCACGCACGCGCCAGCGCGATTCGCGCCTTCTGCCCTCCCGACAGGTTCACTCCCTTCAGCCCAACCTTCGTACTGTCACCTCCTGGCAGGATCGCCAGATCTTGAAGCAAGCAGCACGCGTCCAGCACACACAAATACTTCTTCTCGTCGTACTCGGAGCCGAATAGGATGTTCTCCTTGATCGACAGCGTCTGCAGCCACGGCTCCTGCGGGCAGTACGCGATCCTGCAGCCGCTCTTGACGAACACTCGACCGTTCACGGGCTTCGTCTGGTTGACCATCGACCGGAGAATAGTGGACTTGCCCACGCCGGACTTCCCGGACAGAACCACAAGCTGACCGCGCTGCACGCTCAGGTCCACACCGACGAGAAGCAGTGACGTGTCGCCAGCGCCTCGCTTGAAGCAGCCATTCTCGATCGCGATGACAGTGTTCGGTTTGAGAGCTTTGCTTGTGCTCGGAAGCTCTTCCCGTGGCTGCTCCACCAAGTGCTTGCGCAGGAGCGCGTCGATCTTCTTCAGCGAGTGTGGAGACTGCTGGAAGAGCGCATACAGTCGGACACTCGAGATCACGCGGTTCTTCATCTGGTGGATCAGCACGAGCACCGTGAACACTCGCGCCGGCAAGAACGTGCTGCTCCTATCCAACGCCATCGCGCCGATCACGACTGCCGAGAAGATCTGAGGTACGTTCATGAACGGAGCGACGAGAAGCACCGACATGATTGCTTGCAGACGGCGCGACTTGTCCACCTCGCTGCTCGCCTTCTGAACTCGCTCGTGCATCTTCCCCTCCCACGCGTTGAGCTTCACCATCCGGATACCCTTGAAGCATTCGTGCACGATGTTGAGCAGCTCATTGTGCCTCATCATCCAGACCCGCGAGAAGAACGCCGACGCGACCCCGAGTGCTAGCAGCACCAGCGCGACCGCGAGGAACGCGAGCGACACGAACGTGAAGCCCAACTGGGACACCTGCAGGAGGATATAGACCTCAACGCTCATCATCGCCGCACCGCTCCACGCGTGGTTGGAGCTTGCAATCACGCCGCCGGCAACCACTGCGTCCTTCTCGAACATGTGCACGACGTCGGCGATGCCCTCCTTCTCCGGGCGATCCGGTATGAGCGCAGTCGCGAGCGCGCTCTCGAAAACGAGCGCCTGCAGTGCGCTCGCGATGCGCAGCATGCACGCCTTAGATGCTGAGATCTCGTGCACGTCCAGCAGCTTCTCGAGCACGTGGCACGCGAAGAGCAGCGCGAGACGTGCCCAGAGCGCAGCGCTCGCGCCGCCGCCGTCGATCGCGTGCGTCATCGTCTCCAGCAGGATCCACGGGATCGCCGCGAGCACGACCACGCGCAGTGCCGAGAGCGCACCGCTGAGCGCTACGTGGCGCGCTTCCATCTCGTACAGAGCGCGCGCAAGCGGCTTGCGCTGTGTCACGTACGCGAGGCGCAGGCGCGCGGCCGCCTCCTCGCTGCGCACGCGCTCCAGCGGGACGTTCGCGTGTGCGGCTGCTGTGTCGAATTGCGGGCCAAGTTCCGCGCGCAGCAGCTCGTCGAAGTGGCGGAAGAGCAGGCGGCGCCAGAGCGCGGGTGGTGGTGGTGGTGGTCGCTGCGCATGGTCTGCGAATGTCCCGTAGCCGCTCGCCATGATCGCTACGTCAGTCGACGTTTTGATAGTGTGGGAATCCAGGAAATGATCAAGAACACTCGTCCCTTGGTTTTAGCACTACTTCAAATCCTCTACAAATCAACCCACACAAAGGACACAGGTATAGAAAGCGCAAGAGAAGAGTCCTCTGGGTACAGTCCACTCTTCGAAGCGACGCCAGAGCGAACTGCAACTTGCTCATTCGCGAACTCGCCGCGTCAGACGCAAGCGCTCTGCACATCCACCCACATCACATGGCGCTGCACGTGCTCACAAACCGCAGCCTCTTCCTCACGACCACCGCGTTCTCCGCGGGCGTGCCGCTCGCCGCGCGCGAGCTCAAGCGGCGCCTCAAGTGCACGCTGCACGCAAAGACATCCGCGCCGGCAGAGGAGGACGTCGCGCTCTGGCAGCAAGCGGTGCAGGACGGAGATACGCGCACGCTGCGGGCGTTCAAGGCGCTCTGGGAGGTTCCGGCGCTCAGCCTCGTGTTCGGAAAGATTCTCGAGGGCGTCGTCGGCTACGCGCTCACGCACGCGAGCGACGCGGCGATGCGCGATTGGGTCTACGCGACCTTCCCGGCGTTCCGCGAGCTGTCGTTCGACCACTTTGGCGCGCTTGGCGCTTGCGGCGACGTCGAAATCGTCCAGTTTGCGCTCACTCGCGGATTGTGCAAAGCGGTGTCGCCTCGCCAGCTCGGCAGGACCGCGTACGAGGCGGCGAAGGCGGGACACCTCGAATTGCTCGTGTTCGTGCACAAGCACGGCAGCGCAGCGTTCTCGAAAGCCATCATGGACGTCGCAGCCACGAACGGGCACATGGATGTTGTCAAGTTCCTGCACGAGAACCGCATGGAGGGCTGCACGCGGCAGGCGATGAGCGGTGCGGCGCGAAACGGACATCTCGACGTTGTCAAGTTCCTGCACCAGAACCGGCGCGAAGGACACCTCGCGACCGCGAAGAAGCTCGCAGCGCTGAACGGCCGCGCGACGTGCGTCGAGTATCTGCTCACGGTCGACGTGGACGTGGTACCTGTGACGAGCGTGATGTGAAGGTTCGCGACCTTAACGAGACGGTCAGCAGCTCTCACGATGATTGAAAGCTCTCTCGACACTGAAAGGTGACCAGCATAGTTACAGGCGCGGCTTACGTCGACCACGCCTCACCTCTCATCGGATGATGGCTTCGGATCGAGCGACGGTCGACTGCAGCAGTGAGGCATTCGCGGTTTCTCCGGACAACAAGCAAGCGCTCCATCAAGCCGACCAAGAAGAAGCCTTCTCATCAGCATGGGGTTCAGCAAGCTGTTCTCGTGCTTCAAGAAGCAGCCGGCAGGTGCAGACACCCGCCAGGTCGGCGAGAACCATCCTGCACTATCGGCAGGGGAGAGCACTCCCATCCTGGAGCTGCAGCCGCAGCCGCAGCCACCCACTCGAGCGAGTCGCCCAGCGAATGTAAAACCCAAGGTCAAGACGAACTCCAGCGCGGGCTACCTGGCGTTCAACGCCTACAAAGCGCAGTCGAGTCGAGGCGGCGAGAGCGGCATCTCCGCTGGTTGCGACACCGCGGATCCGAGTGCGCCTGTTGCTCGCAAGTGATCTCACTGTGATGTGCATGTGTAAGTGAATGGAGAGTGATGAACAGGAAGACAGCACGTTTGAGAGCGTTGCGATCTGCGCTAGTCTGGTGACGTCACGGTCACGTCGAACAACATTTTCGGCATACTCACCTGAACATGAGTACATCTAGGTATATTGCTTTCTGGGTATGTATCCATTGCCGATGTGTGACTCGGACATGGTGAGAAGCTTCGCCTCGATCGCCTCACGTTGGAACCTCTCTTGCAACGTTCTCATTCGCAAACTCGCTCAACAACAAGCAAACAGACAAGACTTCGGTCGAGCAGACTCGATGGGGATCAGCAAGTACTTCCAGTGCTTCAAGAAACAACCCGCGAAGCAGCAGGAGCATCCGAACCCGACTGCCAGCGTCCCCAAGTCCGGTCCAGCGCTTCCCAAACCCGCACCGACGCGTACGAAACCCGTAACAACTCGTCAGACCGCCAGCACCACCTACAGGAAGAATCGACGCGGCTACACCACCTCGGGTGATGGCGGCTATGTGTACGGCGGGTATGGCGGCGACGGAGGCGGATTCGGGGGATTTGATGGTGGCGGCTGCGGCGATGGTGGTGGTGGTGGCTGCGGCGGTGGCGGTGGCGATTGATCGGGACTACCTCATGCATTCACACTCCAACTGAGTGGTCGATTGTCCCAACACCAGCGCGCAGACACTTGGGTACTTAACATCGACGCTCACACCTTTCGTGGTTGCCTTTTCGTTTGTGGTGGTGAGATTGGATGACCGCTGTTGCTCCTGTGTGCGGTGGGTGAACTTTTGAGAGACGCAAGCATCGACATCCAGTTTGTCCCACCGAAGCATACAGCACATCAGACTCCGATACACATACTCCACCAGCACCTGGTGCCGACAACCAAGATCCTCCTGTCTGAGGCAGCAACGCACAGTCATCAGCGATACGTAAACTTCAGCACAGCCTTTCTCGAACCAAGATGATACACTCGCTGCCAGCGTCTCAAGGTCGATCATAGCGCCATGAAAACGTGTGTGATGACCAGCCTGGACACTGGGTCCTGGTACTTCGAAGTACTTGGATCCAGGAAGCCGTTTGACAGCTTCCTCGAAATCCTGCGGCGACAGAAGCTGGCGTCTCTGTGCATCTTTGCTCCAAACTCATCCATTCGCAAACTCGCCGGATCCCGAGCAAGTAGCACTCGCTCGACTCCCACCACAGATCACAAGCGCCGCAAGCAATCGACTGCACTGCACTCTCGAGCTCACATGGGTCTGAAGAACCTCCTCTCGCGCCTCAGGCACCGCCGCACGAAGCGCCAGCACCGCGACCGCCTCTTCAAGCCCGTGGCGAAATCCCGCGAGCTCGGTCCTCTGCGCAGCGGCCCAGCGCCGACAACTCCTGCTCCGCCAGCCCAGACCCAGACTCTGTCATCGCGCTCTGCTGGCGCTACTTTCACGAGCGCTACGATGGCGGCGCTGGCAACGGTGGTGTCGGCACTCGTCATCACCGACTCTCTCTTGTAGCTGCATCCAAGTACGAAGTAGTTCTTTGCTATGCATCGTAATGATCTGCGCGCACGCCGCCATGCTTCTGTCACCAGCTCTGCTCGCCACTCTGCTTTCCGCCAGCAACATCCAGTCGAGCTTGCCTGTCAGTCGGTCTCGTGCACCACAGCATCCTCCGTCCTGAGTCCATCTGGTCGACAGCTTCAGGGAAATCGAGCGACACATCTGATCGATCGATGGCACTACTCGACGACATGCCACGCCTTCGTCGCCCTCCGCCCACGCTCACTCGCAAACTCTCCGGATCCCGAACGAGCAACGCACTCGGTTCCTTTACGGACGGCACGCAAGCTCGAATGGGTCTGAGGAAGTTCTTCTCGCGCCTCAAGCATCGCCGCGCGAAGCGGCAGGAACATACCCTCCCCACGCCCGGAACGAACTCCCTCAAGCTCGCGCCTCTGCGTACTAGCCCCGCACCGCCAACTCAAGCCACATCTGCAACAACACAAATCGACAGAATCGGCACTGCACCACGCACACCAACACCAGCGCCACCTCCGTCACCTTCGCGGTGGTCTGTTCGCGGTACTTTCTTAAGCGCAAGCACAACGGTGATCGAGTCGGCGCTGGCAGCGGTGGTCTCGGCCGTCGTAGTGGTGACGACGATGGTGCTGGCACTGACAGCGATGCTGTCACCAGTGCTACTCGTCGTCGCAATCGTGCTGGTGGTGATATTGTCGCCGTTGGTGATGATGCTGGGAGCCATGCTGTCGTCGTTGGTGGTGATATCGACGACCGTGGGGGTGGCGCTGCTAGCGGCGGCAAGTGAAGCTGTACGCCAGTCTCCGCTTCATCGACGGTGGTGGGAGCAGCGATACTGGTGGGAGCGTCGGCAGTCGTAATCTTGAGCGATGCCTGCTCTTCTCCGGCAATCACCACGCTCGCACCACTCAGCGTTCACCCCGCGCGCAGTACTCAGTAGCTCACACACATCCATACACTGCAAGCTACACATCAACGAACCACCACATTCATCTTGCCAGCACCCCAGTCAACGTTCCAAATTCATAGCGCCAACTGCTCGTCGATGCAGCGCAACTGCTTCCGCAACTCGATCAGCGTCTGCTTGATGCGCTCCGTCTCGTGCGCGTTGCGCGACCCGAACGTGAGCACAAGCTGCGCGCTCTCATCCTGGATGTCGAGACAGAGCTGACGCCGACGCTCGCGAAGACTCGCGCGGTCCGTCTCGCTAACCTCGTGCTGCTGCTCGCACTTGTTTGAAAACTGCTCGTCCCTTGAATGATCCGCAGCCGTGCTTGAGTCCACCGCAGCCTTCGCAACGACAACCGGCTTCTGCGCTCCTGATGCTTGTGCGGCATCGACCGTCTTCGCTCTAATGACGGCCGATGGCTGTGCTGGTTTCAGGACAACCGTCCTCCTATCGCCGTTGCTGGGGTTCGTCTTGCCGTCGGCGAACAGCTTTCTAGCGGCGCTGATGGCGGCAGAGACCCCGGACGGCGCAGACCGAGACGAGAAGAGCTGCGGCGACGCAGCCTTCAGCATACCCAGTTCCAGCCGGAACGCCTCGAACGCCTTCACCAGCGACACGTCGTTCAGCTCGGCGCTCGTCACGCTCGAGCCGCCCATGAAGCTCAACGCACTCTCCGAGCCGTCATCGCCATCGCCTGCACGATTATCATCGTCGTCGTCGTCCGACTGGTTCTCGAATGTGAACTTCTTCGCAATCAAAGGCGTCGCGTACTCGTCCCCTCCGTCGCCGAAGCGCACCTTCTTCGTCTCGGAGCTGGTGGAGGTCTTGACACTGTTTTCAGTGCTCGGCGTCCGCGGTTCGTGGGTCGACAGCGGGGTTCCTGCGCTGTCGCTATCTCCAACACCTCCATCGTCGTTGGTGTTTCGACCGCTTTCTTCCTCCACGGCGGATCGATTGAAGTGGTTTGCTTGGGAAGCTGCTGTTGCTGCTGCAGTGTTTGCATGTGATGAAGCTGCTGCTGCTGCAGTCGCTGCGTCCCTCACTCTCCCAGCATTCACCAGGAGGTCGTCGTCGTTGTCCGATGTGTATCGTCGCAATCGCATAGCGTACTCGCCCAGAGACGCCCCGGAGCTGAACGAGTCGTAGTCGCTGCTCATGTCCTCACCGTAGTAGCTATCGGGATCCGACAGCTGCTGACCTGTGTGGCCGCCGCGCGCAGTCGCTGCAGCTCTCGCGCGTCCTCTGCGTGCGTGCTGTCCTCTCATCGGCGGAGCGATCGATCGCTGGAGCAGCTGCTCGCGGATCTGCACCGACTTCTCGAGCTTGAGCATCGTCTCGGCAAACTTGAGCTGGATACTGAACACCTCGTTGAGAGCGTCGTGGTGGTGGAGATGGTGGAGGTGGTGGGTTTCCGGCAATCGACTTGGGATCTCGCGCTGACGCGCTGCATTATGCTGGCGCGACTCAGTCTCCGAGGCGCGATGCTGCAGTGTCTGCGTGGTTGTTTGTGCTGCAGCCGAGCGCTGCGCCGCCCCCTCGTCCTCCCGGATCGGTTCCAGCGTGACGACACCTTCGATCGAGAACTGCTTCTCCGCAGCCCCCACGACCGTCGCCTGCGTCGTGTGTCTCGGCGGCGGTAGCGTCGGTGGCACGGGACTCATCTGCGTCGCCGAGTCTCTGTACAGCACGCGCCGCCCCCTCCCACTACTACGCTCGTCTGCACCGAACAGGTCCTGACTGCGCTCCGCCTCCATCTCGCGCGCGATCTCGGCGCGCTGGCGCCGCAGCGCCGCGATCGCACTCTGCCACGGCGCCTGCGTCACGCGCTGCTGCTCGCGCGCCAGTTCTCGCGTCAGTTCGGCCTCGAGCTCGCGCCGCCGCTGCGCCGCCAGCCGCAGTTCTCTCACGAGCTGCTGCGGGTTTCGCGGCGCTCGGGCGTCAGCTGCTGCAGGCGCATGCGAGAGTGATGGCGTCGAGCGCGCAGTTGTCAGCGTGCGCGTGCTGGCGACGGACCACGGCGCGTCTTCCGGCGTCCCGACCGCCGCCGCTGCTGCTGAAGGCAGTAGAGACGGCGCACTGTTCGGTCGGCTGTTGATGTCGCCCAGCCGCGCGAGCGTGAGCTGGAGCTCCACCTTGAGCGCTTGTAGCTCGAGCGCGTACGAGCTGCTGCTGCTGCTCAGCATTTGTGCCGATTGGTGAAAATTCAAAAGTTGATTCGCGGGAAAAACTTGAATTTTGAAGTCGTTCAAAAAGCTCAAAGGAACCTGGCATTGCGGTTCTGCCAGATGAGTGCGAATACGATGCTGCGCGTGATGTTCCAGGCGAGGAGCATGCCGTCGTGGTGTTTTGCCATCTGCGCCGGAGCGGGAGGTCGAGTCCGAAGAGCGCTTCGTCCCACGAGATCGGTCGCTTTAGCGTCTGCTGCCATTGTCGGAGGACGGGAGTCCAGAGTATGACGAGACTCTGGACTTCAGTGATGCTGTGTTTGCAGTCCCAGAAGAGATGTTTGTACGTCTCGATCGCTTGGCATCCGTCGGTGTCATGATGGCGGACTAAGATGCAAGGCACCACTACCACCACCTCCCTCCAAGCTGCTGCTAATACGAGCAGCCTTGTGCACGTGGTGGCGGCGCACGTTCACACATGCTTGCTTGTACGTGTCGCATTCGCCACAACATGCTTTGAGATGCGGCTCCAGCTGCTTCAAGCTCCACGCGATGCTACTCACGACCACATTTTCCGCTCGCTCTTATGGTTGCCGCCCCCGATACGAATGAAAGCGCTTGTGGTGAACTCTGCTCACTCGCCTTGCTTCTCGAGTGCTCGATGTGAGCGCTTGCTTGCAAACCGTCAAGCGAGAACGAAGTTCGAGGCAGAGAGACAAAGTCTGGGTCACAAGGATATTCCCTTCTCTCTGCATACTGAAGACCAGATAATTGTGGCTCGCAGTCCCACAAAAAAGAAGCCAAACTTCTAGGTGTAGAGTCCCTACCAACACAGCCAGTCAGCGATTCGCTCGCTCGCTCACACGTGCGCGTCCGTCGTCCCGTGTCTCTGCGTGTGCAGCAGCAAGCAAGCACCTAGCCTAACGACCTTCTCGATCAGGTAGCTAGACAGTCAAGCAAGACAAGCAGTCCGATCCTTCCATCCCTATTCCCCCAGACCACCAGCCGCTCGCTTCCGTCAGTCCCCAACTCGACCGGATGTACGTCGGCATGGACTCGCCCGCGCGCGTCAAGCCCGACGGCGGCGGCAGCACGACTGAGCGCAGCCCGCACTCCCAGTCTCAGCCCCACACGCAGGTTCCTGCCACCCACGGCGCGCCGCGCGACGACGAGTCCGACCACGTCCGCGTGCCGCTCACGCAGGCAACGCTCTACAGCTTCAACCGCCGCGGCAGCAACGCGAACAACCGGCGCTTCGGCTCCGGCTCGAGCTTCGCGGCCGACGACCCGATCCTGGTCGGCACCAGCATGGACGGCAGCGTCGCCGGCGGCGGATATTTGTCGCGCATGACGTCCGACACGCTCGCTGCAGGGCCGCCGACAGCAGCCTCCTCCACCTCGGTGCTCGGCATGGACAAGAAGCGCTCGTTCTACGCGCAGGCGCGCGGCCGGCTGCTGGGCGCCGAGCCGGCGGTGCCCGCGTGCTTCCTGAGCGCCACGTACCGCGGGAACTCGTTCTTCGCGCGCCGCCTGCTGCACGTGGCGCTGCCGCTCGGCGTCGTCATGGCCGCGGGCGTCGGCTTCTACTACTTGTACAAGCCCCGCGGGCTGCAGCTCAACCCGGAGGAGCCGGACGCGTTCGGCTTCACGCTCGCACGCCCGAGCGCCGTGTACACGTTCCAGGCGAGCCCATGCGAGAACATGGTCGGCTTCTCCGCGCTCATCTACCACGCGCTGCCCGCCGTGGCCGTGCTCGCGCTGCCGGCCTCCGGGCTGCGCGCGTTCGAGCCGTTCAAGCGCGAGACGCTCGTGGACGACGCCACGGGCAACCGCAAGAAGATCAAGCGCACGCTCGTGTTCCAGGGGTGCGAGATCGTCGCCGTGCTCGTGTTCGCATTCGCGTTCCTCACGATGCTCTTCTTCCTCTACATGTTTTTCAACGGCGGCGCGTTCAGCTGCAGCAACGGCTACGTGCAGGTCTTCGCGGTCGTCGCGGTGCTCTGTTTCTTCGGGCTCTTCGTCGAGCTCTGCTACTTCGCGCGCTTCCGCGAGCACATCAAGATGCTGCTCGGCGCGTTCAAGGAGAGCGATCAGACGGGCGACGTGCGCCACCACGTGATGGACAACACGGGGCTTGACCAACTCCAAACCGAGCAGGACCAGGCGATCGCGATCGTCCGCAAGAAGCTCTACAACGCCACGCGCCTCGGCGACCTGCGCGGCATGCGCGAGGTGCTCGAGTCCGCCAAGGCGAACCGCGGACTCACCGCCGGGTTCCCGATGCGGTTCTACCGCGACGCCAAGATCTACCTGGGGCTCTTCGGGCACTCGAAGAAGAACCCGATGCACGTCGCGGCGTCGAGCGGCAACCTCCCGGCGCTCGAGCTGCTGCACGAGTTCGGCTTCGAGGTCAACGCGCTCGACAAGTTCAGTCGCGTGCGCTTCAGCACGGGTGACCTCTTCTGGTACTTTGCGCGCTACGTGGTGTCCAAGCCCGTTGAGTCGGAGGAGGAGAACGCCGTGTCGATCTTCAAGACGACGCTCGTGACGCCGCTGCACTGCGCCGTGGCCACGGGCCAGCTCGAGGCGGTGCGGTGGCTCATCGCGCACGGCGCGGAAGTGGGCACGATCGCGCAGTCGTCGTACCGGTCGGAGCGGATCCCGCCGATCTTCCTGGCCGAGCACGCGGAGATCGTGTGCGAGCTGCTCGAGCACGGCGCGAACCACCTCGTGATCCCGGACCCGGGCTTCATGAACACGCTCACGGTGCTGCAGCTCGCGTACCTGCGCGGCAACTACGCGGTGGCGCAGGAGCTCGAGGAGTGGGGCGGCGACGTCGCGCTCACGCCGTTCCACGCGGCGGCGGCGATGAACAACACGGTTGCGGTGCGGAAGTTCATTCGCGCGAGGACAGACATCGACTGCCTCGGCGAGCACGGGTACGTGGGCATGAACCGCCGCACGCCGCTGCACTGGGCCGCGGTGAACGGCGCGACCGAGGTCGTGGAGCTGCTGCTCGAAGCCGGCGCCGACCCGAACTTCCAGGACGCGCGCGGCCGTACGCCGCTGCACTGGGCGGCGCGCCTTAACCGCTACGAGATCGTGAACTGCATGCTGGAGAAGAACGCGTTGCCGAACCTCGTTGACCTGGACCACATGACGCCGCTGGTGTGCGCGGCGTTTGCGCGCAACGCGAGCCGGGATCTCATCACGGCGCTCGTGAGCGTCGGCGCGGATATCAACTACCAGCTCCCGACGACAGGCGATACCGCGCTGCACATCGCGGTGCGCGAAGAGAACGAAGAATCGGCGCTCGCGATCCTCGCGTGCGGAGGCAACATCATGAAGATGAACGCCGAGGGGCTGCGGCCACTGGACTGCACGACGTCGACGAAGCTGCTGTACGAGATCAAGCGCGCCGCTGGTCACCGCGACGTCATGATCAGCTACACGCACTCGCACGCCGAGTTCGCCAAGAAGCTGCGCAAGAGCCTCGAGGACGCGAACGTCACGACGTGGCTCGACCTGATGGACCCGTCGGGGATCGGCGGCGGCTCAGTGTGGCGCGAAGAGATCGCGCGCGGGATCACGAACGCCGCGCTTGTGGTGTGCATCCTCACTGAGGACTACGCGCAGTCGGAGTGGTGTCTCAAGGAGCTGGCACTCGCGAAGCAGGTCGGGACGCCGATCATGGCGGTCTCGACGGAGAGTGTGCGCATCGGCGAGGATCTGCAAGTGTACCTGTACACGCGGCAGCTCGTGCCGTTCGAACCAGCGATCACGCTCACAAAGCGCAACGCGGAGAACAGCCGGCAGATCGAGTACGAGTACGACGAGAGCAAGTACCAGTCGCAGTTTCGGTTGCTGCTCGACGGCGTGCGCGACGAGATCGAGAAGCGCCGCAACGTCGTGGTGCTGAAGAACAAGCACAAGGCAGCGACGAACAACAACGGCGCGTCGATCGTGAACCCGGCTGGCGGCGGCTTCTCGCGCGTGTTCCAACCGTGGGACGCGGTCGGCGCCGCGCAGCAGTTCGTGTTCCTCTCACACGGCGACAAGCACCCGCGGTTCGTGCAGCAGCTGTACCAGGAGCTGTCGGACGCGGGCATCGCGTGCTACGGGGACCGCAACATCGACGGGCAGAGCTTCGACAGCCGCATCCACGCGGCGCAGGAGGCGATCCTCAAGTGCACGGGCTTTGTGTTCGTGCTGTCGAGCGAGACGTTCGGCAGCGAGCTCGTGCGCGATCAGCTGGCGTTCGCCGAGGACAAGGGCCGCCCGATCTTCCCGGTCGTGCTAAACGACCTCGACGTCGGACTCGACAAGCAGTACTCGCTCGCGCGCAACGACCTGTACCACTTCATGAACTCCGGCATGGGCTTCAAGCCGAGCTTCGAGCATCTGCTCACCGGTATCCGGCGCCACTACTTGCGTCGCAGCAGCAGCGGCGGCGACACAATGCTAGTGGACGCGACCTCGTCGGCGATGTTCCCGTCGACCGGCGGTGTCGGCAACGGCGGGCATGGAGCACGCGTGCCGAACAGCAACAACACAATGACATCGTTCGTGTCGCTTGATCTGGAGAGCGAAGGCGACGAGAACGACCAGTACGGCGGGCTGGTGACGGGTGAGGAGATGGCGTTCGCGTCGTTCAACTTTGGCGGCGGCGTGCCAGCGTCCGTCACCACTAGCAGCAACGCGAGCAGTAGCAACTTTATCAACCCGTACATCGCGACGGCGGTGATCATGGAAGACGCGGAGGCGTACGCGTCGGCGCCGAACGTGCCGGTGACGCCGTCGACGGAGCCGCAGCAGGGTGACACGCGCAACTTCGAGTCTCTGTCGTCGATCGAAGACGGCAAGCTGGATCTCTCGAGCACGCGCGTGCGCATGTGAGCGTTCGCGACTCGAGAGGTGGAGATGAACAGAGTCAGTATGATACGAACAACCAAGTGAAGTAAACTGTAAGCTGTCGAACGCGAGACGGCCACCACCACCCAGAACGATAACAAGAAGTAGAACGAGAGGGCAAGAGAGAGCGTGAGCCTCACGCGAGGACAGCAGGAATGGACATGTATGTGTTCTCGTCTGCACGATGGTTCGACTTGTGTGCACTACATTCATCGCACCCAGAAGAGCTCTGGCAACATCAGCAGACAAGAGAGACGAAGGAAGGTGTTCGTTCTTGATAAATAGTTGACTACCACGTGCCAGTGTTGCCGACCAGGGACGCGATGGGCGGCAGCATGCGGCGCGGCTCCGTTCGCAGCGGCGGGAGGCACACGCTGCCGATCGGCGCAGGCGGGCTAAAGTGCTGCTGCTGGTGGCTGCCGAAGTAGGTCTGCTGCTGTTGCTGCTGTCTCGACAGGAACCCACTCGGCAGCACCGGGTACGCGAACTGCTGCGACTCGAAGCTGTCACGAGAAGGACGCAGGTGGCCCATCAAGGACGGCGGTGCAGCGAAGTCACCGGCCGGGCTCTGGTAGATGCTCGATGGGAACACTGGGGTTTTGCTGAGCGAAGACACGGGCGACGAGTACGACGACGACGAGAACGACGAAGTTGGTGGCTGCATCGACGACGGCGACGCCGCCTGAGGCGACAAGGGCAGCGTCGGACTGCACTTGGTCGGGTCTTCGAGCAACAGTGCGAGCTTGGTCTTCTGCTTGCGGAGCTGCTGGGCATACGCGTCGCGACGCTCGCCCTCAAAGTAGCCGATCGCGTGCTCCATGGACGCGATGCTCTTGCGCAGTCCCGTGATCTGGCGGTGCGGCCAGCGCGAGAGCCCATGCTTGCGACAGATCTTCTTCAGGAGCGTCACGCAGATGCCGAACGTCTTAGCCACCTGCGCGAGCGGCTCCTCGAAGTGCGGTCGCAGCATCTCGAGCGTGATGCTGTGCGACGCCGTCATGTTCGGCCGCGAGACCGCCGACAGCGCGGCCTTGCGGCTCGAGGTCAGCTTCGGAGACGCCGCCGGGCTCGACTCGTGTCGCAGCCGCTTCGACTGACTCGCGTCGCTGTCACTGTCGGTGCTGGCCTCGTCGTCGTCGTCGTGCTGGAGTAGGTGCTGTGGGAAGGCGCCGAGTTGGCGCTTGCGGCTCGCTGGCGAGCTCAACGGAGACTCGTACGTGGTGCTAGTCATGAGTTCGTGCGGGTACATGGCAGGCGGCCTCTTGTCCTGCGCTGCACGAGTTGTCGGTGTGATGTCGATCTGCGCTGTCGAGGGCGAAATCGGGAATGAGGACCAAAATCAAACGGACGGCGAAGCACTCGCTCGAGAGCTTGCCTGCTTCAGCACTTCAGCCGCTGCCGCCCGACGTGAAGCTCAGCGTGGTCTCTCTCGCTTGCTTGCTCTTCAAGAGGAAGCGGTGGCTCTTCTGCGCCAGGATGCACGCGAAGGGGCAGCAAATCAGTCAACGAGCAACACGACGACCTCAGAAGTGGATCAGCCACCTGGTTGACCTCCGGCGCTCTCCGCCCCGCACTCCAGCGCTCAAGCAAAGCGCCGAAGAACTCAACGATCCGACCGAAGGAGCGTGCGGCTTCAAGCGTGCGGAGCAAAGCTCGCGGGCGCTCGCAGCCGGCGTCGCGGCTTCCCGATCGAGGCGAAACTCTTCTAGCTCGATCCGAGGTTCGCTATCCCGTCCGCCTGCGTTGCCGAGCACGCGCAGACGGATGACACTCGAGTCGGTGGGTGGACAAACGATGAAAGGCCAAGTCAGCGAGCAAGCAGGCAGTCAGCACCGACGCCAGCAGCAGGCGATCGGTCGAGCAAACACGGGAGCAAGTCGGGGCTCTGCTTGCTCTCTAGCACGCTCGCTCGCTCGCTCGACACGAGTGGATGGTTGAGTCGCGTTCCGGATCGGAGCGAGGCACTCCTGCTGCCAGAATGGTCCACGACAGAGTGACCAGCAGCTCGTGTTGACTGCCAGCTAGAGCTGTGTGGCCGTATGTGATGCGAAGCGGGCGCATGCGGCTAGTGAGAGCACCGCAGGCATGTGAGGGCGGAGGATATCTGTCGCTTGGGCATTCGCTCCAATGCTCGAGGCTCGCAAGCCGAATGTCAGCTTCGTCGAGCTGCTCCTGGTCTTTTGAGCTCTTGAGCTCGTGACGTGAATGAGACGCACACACGCAGAGAACCGACGAGAACACAGAGGACAGAGCACGATCTCGTGCGGCGTGTGGCGTGGCGGCTGGTCTCAATCTTAGTCCTGACCCGCCTTGCACCCGTACATCTGCACCCGAGACTGGAGTCTGCACCGCGAGAAAACCATGCGCACATCATGCGACCACAGTACAGAGAGGGAGCAAGCTGCGCGAGTCGAGAAGTCGACGCGGCACCCGTACTACTTGAGACTTGAGCGCTCGTGGTTGTCCGAGTTTCGCCTTGCCTCGACAGCGACCAACCAACCATCCGCTCGTACACACACACCTGCCATGTGTGCCCTGCCGTAGAGGCTGTCACATCAGCCAATCGATCCAGGCAGGGGCTGCATGTCATTCAAGCTCGACGGGCATGACCGTGGTGTCGGTGCTCCGAGCCTGCGCTACTCGTTCGCGGGCGGTGTCGAGAATGCCCCGCCTGCTTCTTCCTGCACTGTTGTTCTCGCTCGAGCCAACTCCGATCTCCGAGATTTGCGTCGAGACTGTCCACATCGCTGCCTGCCGATCTGACTGCCGAGCTGCCGGCACTGGGTAGGCAGCCAGAGGCAGACATCTTACACCTCGAGTCGGTGCCGTGGCAAGCTGGACGGCAGCGACGCTGCAAGCAAGAGCCTGAAAGCGGCCCGAGAGACAGAGCGTTTGACACGGAGGTCGAGAGCAGGCATAGAGCGCCTGCCTGCCTGCCTGTAGCAGTGAAGACGCCGCCAGTGCTCCCTTGATCAATCGATCGATCGGACGCGTCAAGCTTGTTGGCCGGACGCACAAGGTCGCAGCAGCAATCACACGAGGTGTGACGGTCCCACGATGTTGACACGACAGTTCCTCGTCCCGATCTTGCTCCGAAGGCGTCGACTCGACATGCAAGAGCCGCGCGCTCGGCGACAACATGGAGCAGGATTGTGCGAGTCGAGGGCAGCGTGCGCGTGTGACAGGTTGGTCCGCATCGCACGCAGCGCAGCCGTCCGTCCGTCCACCCGTTCGACCTCAGCTGCGATGGCACTCGAGCTCGAGCGCGAGCGAAGGAGGAATTCTGCAGGCACGGCGACGCACGCCTCCAGCGCCAGCATCGCACACTCGCCCAGATGGAGACAGCTCGTCGATGGGACGAAGATCATATCAGGAAGAGTGAGCTGAGCGCCACACGAAGGGACTTCAGGGTACAGTTTTGAATCGCAAGCCGCAAGGTGCTCGCTCTTGCGGCCGGCACTCTGGACAGGCGACGCAAGACTGGTTGTGTGTGTGTGTGTGTGTGTGTGTGGTGGTGACACATACACGTCATACGTGGTGGAGCGACCGTCTCTTGTCGAGCGAGCGCGCCTCCACAGCGCTCTGGCACGATGCGGTGCGTTGTACTGTACCCGACCTCGAAGGCGATCCTGCTCGCCGAGAGCCGCTCGATCCGCTGAAGATCGACTTCCGAGGCGAGTGAGGGTCCTCGGACGAACGGCGGGCGGACAGATAGACGGACGAATGGACACCCGGCCGAGCAGCGGCGCGCTTTCCCACCGAGGCGCTGCTCCGGGGATTTGCTCGTGCTGTCTTCCTTTCCGCCGTCGCTACTGCTGGATGCTTTGAGGTTTGGCGACGATGGAGGCTGCCGCGTGTGGTTCGACAGTTGGAGAGATGGATGCGCACGCAACCTGTGCAACCCCCAACTTCCAACCTCCAAACTCCAAGCAGCGAGTTGAACAGAAGGTCAGATGTGCGTGCGCATTGCGCGGCTACACGAAGCTTGACGGCAATCGACAACACGACACTTCAACGTGCGATCGATCGAGGACCCGAGTATCATAGGAGTCCTAGTGTGCCGGAGCGCGCGTGCCTGCTGGCGACGCGAGCTCAGGAGAGGATCTGTCACCTCGTGTCCTTTAGTCGCTGCTGAGATCAGCGCGCGGCACATCCAGACCATGCTCATAGTTCTGAGACCACATCGGCGCGCCCTTCCAACCTGCTTGCAGTGCAACCGCATGCATCCCGGCGCAAGGATTCATCGTTCCCACCGCGTTCTGAGCACGCTTCACGTAAAGCGCATTGCGAGGTCAGACGCCAGTGCTGACAACCTCCTTCTGGAACGGATCCTGCATTACGATTTGAACAAAAATCGCGACCTCGTCTTCATCAGTGCGCCTGCGGCGTGCAAACTAGCGTTCCCTGCCTGGCACAGGCGGTATGTACTCTGGGGTCGAATCGGTTGCGCGCGCATCGCCTACCGTCTTATCGACCGCGAGGTGCCACAGAGCACAGGATCGTGGTCGTAGCGAACCGTGAGCTGATCCCAGCACGTCATGATGAGAGAGACTCGCTCGTGCCAAGATCTGCCAAATCCCGAAACGATGCGAGATGCATCATTCAGCGGTATCTATTTTCTCTGGGCATTGCGAACGCCAAGAGCTCGAGCCACCCCGAAGACAGCATGCAATCGTCTTCGGAAGGACAGTTTGTGTAAAAGCACAGTGCGCACCGAATCGGATGACTGTCGAGGCTCTCCCAGCTCGCAGTTTCCTCGCGCGCTGGCGTGCGCGTGCCAGCCAGCTCTGGTCCACGCCCGATCCTCTCCTTGATCCTCGACAATTCGGCCCCCACGGTTGTTCGGTCTTCAGAGGAGAGGATCGCGTGCGAATCGCGTGTTTGGCGAACAACCACTTAGCAATCGTCTCGCCGATGTCATCGAGCGGACAGCCAGCTTGATGGAGGATCGATTGACAGATCAGCCGAAGCTCTCATCTGCAGTCTGTGGACAGACAACCACACGTGACTTGAAGCGCTAGTACTCGTGATCAACCCAGTTGGAGTGGTCCTCAGAGGATAGAGACTCCTTGTACAGATCATCGGGCAATCCTGCACCCGATCCACCAGCTATTCTGCCCTCGCCAGCACCTGCAGTTGAGAGACCCGACCTTGTCACTTGTGTGTGACCTTGTGTGTGTGTCCAATGTGTGCACCAACATGCGTAGGTGCGTGCCTAGTACAGAAGGAGAACAGGTTGGTGCTCAAGCTCATTTAGACGAGGTGGAGCACCAGCACCAGCAGCGATGGGTGACGACATGTACGCATACGAACAGGAGATGGAGGACGAGTGGGAAGCGCTGCACACCCACGAGATAACCCGCATTGGGACAATATATTGGACCTACAATCCGCCCATCAACTCTCTTATGCCACAGTGCACGGTACACAGTACCAAGTACCCGATTAGATGCGACCCCATTATATGTAGTCCACATAAATAACTAGGCGTTTACAGCCACTCAATATGAGGCACGCAGAGGGGATCGCTCACTCCTCTTTACTACGTGTCCGACACACGCGCTTTCTCCCTTCTACCTCGCTTCTCCGACGCAGTATGGCGAAGCCACTCAATTCTCCTAGTCCTCCTCGTCCGACGTCCGTCCGGGACATCTTCCTCGCTGCAAAATACCCCCATACTATTTCTATAATATACCCATAGTGATGAATTGCTGGAGAAAATGTTCACAATTTTCACAGCAGTGAAGAATTGCTGGAAAATTATTCACAGCAAAAAAAATATTATAACAGCAAAAATGTCATATTGGGAGGTATACTTTTTGAAATTCAGCAAACATATACTATTTAATATGACATATAATACAGAGATAATATTGGAATATGGAGAACATAACATATAATATCATAATGTAGCATAACAGAACATAACATATATGTTCTGTTATGCTATTTTATATAACAAATGTATAGTTCACAGACTTTTCTTCCACCACTCAAAAACACACTCAAAAAGAAATGAATGTAAAAAATTTAGATGCCGGATTGGTGATCGCTGAAAGCGATTCAAGGCACTCCTTGATCGACCCTCCAGCGACCTTGAACAAACGAAGAAGCGGATTACAACCTATGGTGCTCGTCGGGACCGTTCTACCCACTAAAAAAAGGTGAAGACGATTTGAATACGGTTATTGCACGTATCTGGAAGCCCGCAGATTCGTCGCGTGCGAGCAGACGTGGGACGCGGTTCTGTATCTCGGCCTTCGGATCCTTGTAGCCCTTCCATGGGTAGGAGACGTTGAACTCGTCCTTCAGGTGAGTACCTGGAGACAAAGAGGCCTATAATTATCCTAGAGAAGGAGATAAGGAAAGTGTTTGCGAGCTGCATTTTTGTGACCACTTCTGTATTAGACATGGCTGATATATTCATGGTGTCGAGCAGCACCATCTAACCTAGGTTCGCGCTGGAGATTCGGGCGGTTGCTATCATATAAGAGTTTCATTTTGATTGAGCTGCCTCCATGGGATCCCGATTGCTCCGAGCGGCATCTTCCTGGTGGTCCACACACTTGTGCGTATCCTTATGTTCGTCCGGAAACCGAACTACAGCAAGGATGTAACGGGGTTACACTCGCTGGTTATGAAACATAACCCCGCTCAGCGGGACTACCGTCCGCGCAATTACGTTAAGGCTAACTATAAACTGGCGCCTTCTCCTATTGGCTAGAATAGCACAATTGACCAATAAGATTGTAAGGGCTCTCAGAGCCATTCATAATTTAGGCATCTTAGACTTAGTATAGTATACAAAATCTACAAGTTCACACTGACTGGTGGAACCGCACTAAGCATGACAAATAACACTATGGTTTTGGAGCTAAACTTGCCCAACGTCTTCTTCGTCTTTCGTCTCTAATACTGGAATCCTTGTGAAAGGTGCACTTGCACGCTTCCTCACTTTAGTGTTGCGTAACTCGGGAGGGCCGGTTATAAGATGTGAGCCGGCAGCTTGCAGAAGACAGAACTGGTGACGTCAGCGGCACCTCGAAGGCAATCGTCTATAGGTGTCCGACCTGACCGCCAGATATTGCCGTCAAGTTCACGCCCTTCACCAATGTCTCTCAGGTATTGAGCGTAGTAGGAATGTCCACGAACGACGCGCTGCCGATCTGTCGACATTGCGGTGATCCTTCTCGCGTCGACTGTGGAATGCGCCGAGGAACGCTAGACTTCGAGGCTGCTCGCCTCTCGGGTGACGAAGAGACTACGCGCATCCGGAATGAGCGGTTGTAACCGGGCTCACCCGAGTTACGCAGCACAGATAGAGAGGAAGCGTGCGTAGCACCTTCCGCAAGGATTCCAGTCTCTTAGAGACGGAAAGAGGCGAAGAAGACGTTGGGCGTTTAGCTCCAAAACCAAAGTGTTA
>JAASGA010000351.1:0-22304 GCA_023334105.1 Globisporangium nodosum
ATTTGTCATGCTTAGTGCGGTTCCACCAGTCAGTGTGAACCTGTAGATTTTGTATACTATACTAAATCTAAGATGCCTAAATTATGAATGGCTCTGAGAGTCCTGACGATCTTATTGGTCAATTGTGCTATTCTAGCCAACAGGAGAAGGCGCCAATTTATGGCCGGCCATAAAGTAATCGCGCGGACAGTAGTCCCGCTGAGCTGGGTTATGTTTCATAACCAGCGAGTGTAACCCCGTTACATGCCCTCCTCCCAGACTATCGTCATTCGAGCTTTCGCCACAGATCATCCAGGGCAGTATGAACTGGTCTGCACAGGTACGGGAGCTCTTCGTGAGGGTGACCTTTTCACGGCGCTGGTGGAGATTTCGATGCAGCGCTGGAAATGAGTGACATTGAATGGGAGGAGTTTTACCCGGTTCCCCTTCAAGTTGAAAACGACGTGATGTAGTTCAGTTGTGTAGGTGGCACGACAATCTCGGCTAATCTCTTGAACAAACTTGAACAACCAACTGCACTAAAATTGGAGTTGTTTATATATAACTTGGCATCTTGCTCTCAGCGCGTTTAACGCGTGTGCTTTTGCGAGCGAGTAGATTGTACTGCTTGCCACATTGTCACAGAGCTGACAGTGCAACACAGTCATTCAGATCTTGTGCAGATGTGCACATGATATGCGTTTGACTTGATGTTTGTAAAGCCATACAAATATCACCGATTTGATTCTGACCAGATACGTCACATGATTCTAGTACTTACCTAACCCTTATTGATTTTATTGGTTAAAATCCGACATAATTAATCCCTTTGTGGACGTTAATTCGATGAAAAATACATTTCTTGCAATGATTGAACAAAAGCAGCAATACAAACTCCAAGTTTGGTTCGATATAAGTTGATATGGATCACTCAATTAGCGTACCTCCTGCGAAGCATCACCGTGAAAGTCTTAGCGTACCTCCAGCGAAACATCGAATAATTCGTCTAAAAAAGAAAACCGTAGACAAACTATTCGATTAGGACAAATTGAATATCCTATTGTTACAAGTTGTTCCTTGTATCAATCAGATACAAGTTACACTTGTAGCAATTAGGACTATTCGTTTAGTACAAATCGATTATTTTGTACGGTTTGAGTACAAATTGTTCGATTTGTACTATTCGAATGTCCTATTGCTACATCTGAATAGTAACAATAGGACTATTCGATTGTACTTATCGAAGTTACGTTTAGTACAAATCGAACAGTTCGTCGATGATAAACGGGATTGTGTAATCTGTGCTCGAAACTTTCATGAAATGTTTGGTAATCAGTGAACAAATGCCAAACGAAGCAGGTTTCCTAACCTCGTCACTTTCAAACTGGCCAGCATCAGATGCCTTCAGTGCTGACACCGACGAAGAGCTCTGTCCTCCAGAAGAGCAACATGGCCGCAGTGACGCCCGCCTTCCCGCCCATGACGCGCCTCTCGTCATCCTCCGCGACGTCGCCGCCGCCTCTCGCTTTGCCGCTGCAGACCATGGAGGTGGAGCCGGCGACGAAGAAGCGGGCGGCGAAGCAGCCGCGCGCCACCACCGCCCGACGCAAGTGCTGGTACGCGGCCAAGAAGGTGCGCTCTGTTCGTAGGCTCCCAGGCAGTTGTGTGTGGCGCCTGATGAACTGAGAACATACAGAACGAGCGAAGCGAACTCGAGGAGCAGATCCGCAAGCTCGTGGCGCAGAAGGAGCTGCTGCAGCTGCCGGCGGCGACGCGCCAGCGCACGCTGCTCAAACAGCAGCAGGAGAACACGCAGCTGCGGCAGGCGGTGAGAGAGCACTGGCAGGGGCCGCTCGCGCACGCGCAGTCGGCACTCTCGAACGGCGTGGTACGTTGCTGCTGGAAGAGTGAGTACCGCCCGCTGAGCAGCTCACATGCTGTTCGTGTTGCAGCGGACGCAGGGCACTCCATTGGCGAGGTACATCCACTTGAGCGCCGATCCAGACGAGCGCGCCGCAACCTTCCGCGAGCTCAAGAACTGCATGGCTCACGACGCGGAGCGCTACGTCCTGGAGCGGATGCGGTACATGGACCCGACTGCCGAGTACGCGCAGCTGAGTGAGTTCACGCTGCCGAACGGCGACTTCTGCTTCCAGTGCATGGACGTGATCCCGCTGCCGACCTACAAGAGTGTGCGGCAAGTCTTCGAGCGCATGCACGACTTCTTCTTCAACATGGAGATCGCGTGGACAGAGAAGTCGGGCGACCTCATGCTGCGCCAGGGCGAGTTCGAGACGAGCGAGCAGGAGGTCGCGACTCAGCGGTTCCTCACGCTGACGTCGTCTGGCGTCCAAGTCGAGACGAACACGCTGCACGTGAGCTTGCTCCGATCCAATTTTGCAGGCGTTCGCGAAGACGGCTCCGTGGGCGACTTGGCGGTGATGGCGATCGACTCGGTCGACGTTGACGAGCTGTACCCGTACATTCCCACCGAGCGCGTGCGCCAAGACATCACTGGCGCGATGGTTGTGCGATCCTTTCCGCGACGATCGAGCGCACTCGCCACAGATCCTGAGGACACCGGGGAGCTCGTCGTGATAACCCAGGTGTACTTTGCTCAGATGCACAAGTCGGGGCTGTCCGTCGACCCGACCGGCGCGATCTTCGGCCGCAACTTTTGCTCCAGGACGATGCTCGGACTCGACTAGAGTGAAGAGAGCAAGGAACACGACGAGCTGCTTGTGTTGCTATCCTTCTCTGCCGTGTCGAGTTTCTCATGCGGAGACCAAAGTTTTCAAGTTCTCTTGAGAACTTTGGTCTCCGCAGGTCATCCCTCGGATGGCGAGGCCATCGGCACCCGCGTGCCGATCTCTCGTGTCTGCGAAGCGGGCCACTGAGTTGCGGCTCGTCCCGTACTCTTTGAAGCGTCAGAGAACCGAGGTTCGCCGCGCCGTTGGCAGATCGCGGCCACGTGAGAGCTGGCGCGAGTGCTGTCAGAGCCAGAGAAGAGGAAGCGATGAGAGCCACAAAGCCGCACGCTTGCCGGACTACTTAGCATCCAGAGGTGTTTCGCTTTGGCATGAGATGCGGCGTCGCGGTCTATTTTCATGCTTGTCGAGGATCAGAAGGTGGTTGCGCGCGTGCGTGTTGTTTTCCAGTGGCACTCGCGAACTCGCTCGCTCGCTCATCAAGAGGCAGGCGCGCTCTCCTCTTTCTCGTCGACGTCGGAGCCCCAGTTCGTTTCGCAATAACAGAGACCGAAATGGGGAGAGAGCCGATCGTGGTTCCGCGCACCGCGATCCGTCCGCTGCACCAGCACTACGAGGTACGCGCACACGACGAGGGTTCCTGGGACTCCCATGCCATGTCTTTGATCTGACATGTCGCTGCGATGTTTGGTTTGGCGGACGCAGTCACGGCTGTCCCCGTTCAGCGACGAGAACTCGTTCGGCACAGCGCTTCCTCACCGATCCTCAAAGCGGTGCGCACCAACTTGCTTGGACCATGAAGCAGCAGCAGCAGCTCCAGCAGCTCGGGATGACGACCATCTAACCAAACTGTCACTGCAGTTCGAAGCACATCTACAGCGACCGCTTCATCCCGTCGCGCGTGTCCACGAAGCTCGACGCCGGCTTCGGCCTGACGTCGGATCCGCCAAGACGGCTCGGGTACGATGTATCTGCCGTTGACAGTGGATGGATATCAGAGCTAACACACGAGTTGTTGGTTGCGTTACGATACAGGAACAACCAGCGAGCGCACACGAACAGCAACACAAACACGCACAGCTCAAGCGCACCAAGCGGCAGCGGCAGCGGCAGTCAGACGCAAGGATCGACTCCGAACCCGAAAGATGCCGCCCCGATCTCGTGCGCCTCGTCGTCGTTCTCGATGCTGCTCAAGAGCGAGCTCTTGGGGATCTCCCACCGACACGACTGCGCCAACTACGCAGACTGCAGTCGCTCATACTCCTCGATAGGCAGCGGCGGCGCGGCGTCATCCATGGCCACGGGCAACGGCTGCGGGATCTACAACTACTCGACGAGCGGCGGGAACCCTGGAGCGTTCGGCAGCAGTGGGACCAACTTGGGCTTCTCGGGGCTGAGCGCGTCTAGCGCGTCCAGCAACATCCTGCGCTTCAAGGCGCCGCGGAGATCGATCCACGACGAAGTCAAGACTCCGACTTCGTTCAGCGGCATCGGATGCTCATCTCAACGGTGCGTGACCATGTCCTTCGTCGTAATGATCGAGTGGGTCACCTCCACTCTGTGCCCACACCTCTAGCGGCTACTAACGAACGTTGTGCTGCCCGCCGCCTGCATCTTGCTGCAGACTGATGGCCAGCGGCATGGACGAGTGCCGACGAAAGATCGCCAAGACGCCGTTCAAGATCCTCGACGCGCCGGCGCTGCAGGACGACTTCTACCTCAACCTCGTGGACTGGTCGTCTGCGAACGTGCTCGCCGTCGGCCTCGGCTCGTGCGTGTACCTCTGGAGCGCGTGCACGAGCAAAGTGACGAAGCTGTGCGACCTCGGGACCTCCGACTGCGTCACCTCAGTCGCCTGGAGCCAGCGGGTGCGTTTTGTCGTTGCTGAAAGGGTGAGCACAAGAGACTCACGCAATTCTTCGTTGGGTGCTGCAGGGCTCGCACATCTCGGTCGGCACGAACTCCGGTGAGGTGCAGGTCTGGGAAGTCGCGACGAGCAAGAAAGTGCGCACGATGAAGTACGTCTCCCCTCCCATCCCTGCTCGCTTGCTTCACGTTGCACGTAGGATCGTTCTAACAGCGTTCTCTGCGTTCTCTCCGCTTGCAGCGGACACGCGGCGCGCGTGGGGACTCTCGCGTGGGGAGCGAACCTGATCGCGTCTGGGAGTCGGGACCGCACGATCTACCTGCGTGACCTCCGCGCCGCCGAGCCGTTCCAGTTCAAGCTCGCCGGCCACAAGCAAGAGGTCTGCGGTCTCAAGTGGTCGTTCGATGACAACCAGCTCGCGTCCGGAGGCAACGACAACAAGCTCTTCGTCTGGAACATGCACACTGCGCGCTCGAATGCCAGCAACAGCAGCAGCAACAGCAACAGCGGCACGATCCCGATGGTGCGCTTCAACGACCACACGGCGGCGGTGAAAGCGATCGCGTGGTCCCCGCACCAGCACGGCCTGCTCGCGTCCGGCGGCGGCACTGCCGACCGCTGCATCCGCTTCTGGAACACGCAGACGCAGAGCGCGATCAACGCGATCGACACGGGCTCGCAGGTGTGCAACCTCATGTGGTCCAAGAACGGAAACGAGGTCGTGAGCACGCACGGGTACTCGCTCAACCAGATCATCGTGTGGAAGTACCCGTCGATGACGAAGCTCGCGACGCTCACGGGCCACACCTTCCGCGTGCTCTACCTCGCGATGTCGCCCGACGGCCAGACGATCGTCACGGGCGCGGGCGACGAGACGCTGCGGTTCTGGAACGCGTTCCCGAGCTCCAAGGCCACGGGCGGCAGCCGTTTGGGCACGGACCTCATGCTGCCTATCGGCGTCGGTAACGAGATCCGATAGACAGCAGCTACCAACCGAATACACGCACGCGCACACCGAACGCATGCAACGTGGTTAAGTTAGGAGAAGCGTCTATGAGGCGGAGGCTGGAGCTGCTTGTCTCTCTCCCTCCCTACTTGCGGCCACGACCACCACCACCACGACCACGACCACCGCCACGACCGCCACGACCGCCACGACTGCCACCACGACCACCGCCGCGACCGCCAGCAGACTTGTACTTCTTCTGCCCGCCCTTGTCATCGTCCTCGTCGCCCTCGTCGCCTTCGCCGCGCGAGTAGCGCCCGCGCTTGCCCCCGCCCGTGCCTCCCGACTCCTTCATCTCGATCGTCGCCATGCGCTGCGCCTCGTTCACGCGCTCCGACATCACGAGCACGGTCTCTTCCTCGCACGGGTACGCGTCGAGCTTGGTGCCGAGCAGGTGCTCGATGCGCTGGTAGAGCTCCACGTCGTACTGCGTCACGAATGACACGGCCGTGCCGACACGACCGGCGCGCGCCGTGCGGCCGACGCGGTGGATGTAGTCCTTGCCGTGCGTCGGGATATCGTAGTTGATGACGACGTCGACGCTCGGGATGTCGAGCCCGCGGCTCGCGACGTCCGTGCACACGAGGATGTTGCGGCTCTTGGCCTTGAACTTGTTGAGCGCGCCGAGGCGGTTCGGCTGCGTCATCTGGCCGTGCAGGCAGATCGCCTGGAAGCCGAGGTTGCGCAGCATGAGCGTCACCTTCTGCGTGCCATTGCACGTGCTCGCGAAGATGAGCACGGACTGGCCAGCCACCTCGTTGAGCACATACGCGAGGTAGCAGTCCTTGAACTTGGCCGGGATGAAGAGGTAGTGCTGCTTGAGCGTCTCGGGCGTCGCGAACTTGTGCGTGATCTCGACCTTGACCGGGTTCTTGAGCGATGCGCGCTGCAGCTTGGCGACCTTGGACGTCATCGTGGCGCTGAAGAGGTACGTGTTGCGCTCCGCGGGCATGAGCTGCACGATCTGGTTGATCTCCTCCTCGAAATCCATGCTGAGCATGCGGTCGGCCTCGTCCAGCACGAGGTATTTCATCGTGCGCAGGCTGAAGCCCTTGGTGTTCTCGAGGTGGTCCACGAGGCGCCCGGGCGTGGCGATCACGATGTGCGGCTTGCGCGCGAGCGCCACCTGCTGGTTCATCATGTCGATGCCGCCGACGATGCACGCGCACTTGAGCCCGATCGACGCGCCGAGCGCCTCGAACTGCTCGCTGATCTGGTACGCGAGCTCGCGCGTGGGCGCCAGCACGAGCGCGTAGAGCCGCTGCGGCGCCTTGAGCAGCGTCTGCAGGATTGGGATCACAAACGCGCCGGTCTTCCCCGATCCGGTCTCCGCCAGGCCGATGATGTCGCGGCCCGCGAGTCCGTGCGGGAGCGTCTCCTGCTGGATCTTGCTCGGGCGGCTCCAGCCCACAGCCGCGATGGCCTCGCAGATCGCGTCGTCCACGCCGAGCTCCGCGAAGCTCTTGTCGCCGCTGAAGCCCTGCTCCTCATCCATCGCGGCGCCGGTGGTTGGCGTCTCCTCCTCGCTCTTGGCCATGCTGGAAGCGGTAGTTGTGGCGGTGGCGCTCAGTGGAGGGGGACAGCGAGCGCTGCTGCTGCTGCTGCTGCTGGCCACGCCGCTTGATGCTCAATGCGATCGAGCGGGATGACTGGCGCACCGACGTGCCACACGATGTTGTACATCACATTCGTGTGGCACGCACTCCACCACACCATTGATCTCGGTTATGAAATTTGATAGTGACGAAAACGCGGGATGTTCGACATTTTGGCGCGAACACACCGTCGCAAAGCGCCGCCGCCATCGCCATCGCCTTCAAGCAGGCGCCGCCGCAATGCCCACACCGCCGCCGCCGACGCTGCAGAGCGACACGGTGGTCTTCACGCACGCGAAGCTGCCGTCGCGCCAGACGGCCGCGGTTGCAGCTGCGACACGCGGCGGCGCGTGGGCCAGCGACGCGCAGCAGCGCTACCCGCGCTTCAGCGACGAACAGGCGTACGACGCCGACCCGCAACGCACTAGTCGCAGTCTCCACCAGCAGCAACTCCACCACCACCAGGATCAGCAACAACAGCAGCAGACGCCGCCGCGCGTCGCAGCTGCAGCAGCGAGGGCAGCGAGCGACGTCAACGGTCCCAACATCGTGCGCATGACCGTGCGCGTGATGAAGCAGGGCGAGCGCCTGGGCTTCGGCATCCGCCACGACACGCACCGCAAGCTGCGCGTGTCGACGCTGCAGGGCAAATCGGCGGCCGCCAAGTCCCCGTTGCGCCTCGGTGACATCCTGCTCTCGGTGAACGGCGTCACGCTGGACGACCTGAGCTTCCTCGAGGTCATTCAGCATCTCAAGGCCACGCGGCAGGGCGAGCTCGTCTTCCACGTCGAGCGCGACCTGAACGCGTCACCGAACCACGTGTACGAGTACCCAGCGACGGACCTCGAGACGGGCGAAGAGTCGTACATTGGAGACCCGCCGTCATCATATCTGCCGCCGCCAGCGCCGATAGCGAGAGCGGCGATGGCGAGCGGTGCTCGTCTTCCTTCTTCTTCTGCTACATCCTCCCCTTCCCAGCGCCCCTCCTCCTCCCCACAGCAGATGCAGCAACAGCAGCACATGCAACAGCGACAACAGCAACTACAGCAGCGCTACCAGCCTCCTCCTCCACCACCACCGCAGCAACAGCAGCGACCACCGAGGAGCGAAGCAACTTCGTCTCCGAGCGTCGGATTGAACGCGAGCTCGCTGGCTCCAGCACCGAGGCCCTCGACATTCGCACCAGGCGCAGCAGATACCCTCACACCGATAGGACCGGAGTCCGGACTGGGCGAACCCCAGCAGAAGCGCGCTCGGCAGTACGTTCGCTGCTGCATGCACACCTTCAACACTTGCTGTGTTGTGTTCTGACGCTTGTCTGGCTCGTTATGCGATGCTCCAGCCCTCCGCCACCGGCTTCGATCGCTGGCATTGATATCGACGTGTCCAAGATGGAGAAGACGCACAAGCAGGTCGTGAACTCGCTCTTGATGGAGCTGAAGAAGGAGAAGGCGGAGAGAGCGGCCTTCGAGAACAAGAACAACGCGCTGCGCAAGCGGCTGCAGACGATGCTCATCGAGTGCGACGAAGTGCGCGTGAAGGCGAGCATACAGGTGGCGGCTGTGAAGGAGAGCGCCAAGCGGGTGGCGCAGCAGCTGGAGAAGGAGTTGGCGGCCGCGAGAGCGCAGCTTCGTCTGCAGGATCGCGGACCAAGCGTCGCGCGCACGGACTCGATCATGAACGACCTCATCACCTGCAAGGCGCAGCTGGACCGCGCCAAGCGCATCGAAGCCGACCGCAGCGCGCAGCTGAGCGCGCGATTCAACCTCGAGAGCCGCCACGCAGACAGAGAAGCGCACCGTGTTCGCGAGAAGCTCATCTCGCTGTTCCGCGCCGAGCTGCGCCAGGTGGGCAAACGCGGCGCGAACCCGGCGCCGACAGCCCCTCCGTCCGCCAGCGCCTCGGAGAGCACTGTGAGTGTCGTGTACGAGGGCATTCGGCGGCTCGCGTTCCTCAAGCTGTTCGGCTTCCCGCACGACTTCGACCAGTACACGTCGCCCGAGTTCTGCTCGCTCGCGCAGATCCACCGCAGCCTCGCGCACGACGAGTTCGCCGACCTGTTCGGCAACGCGCTCTCTCACGAGGAGCGAACGGGCATCTTCATCGTCGCACTGGCTCCGATGGTGCGTGCGCGCTCTCGTGGTCGTGCGGCTGTACACAGAGCACGCACTTACCTGGTGTTGTGGTGTGCTTGCTTGCAGGACGTGGCGTACGACCCGAGCACGGAGCGCCTGAGCCTTGTGTGCGGCTGGACGGAGCAGAACACGATCCGCGAGCTCGCACGCAACTTCCGCTTCTGATGCCTGGCGCGTACACTGGTGGCGACGCAAGCAGGCAAGCAGACATATAGGCAGGTTCGTGTGGTCGCATGCGGTCGCAGCAGCCAGCCAGCCAGCCGCTCCGTTGCTAACGCGTGCGTGGCGGATCCCAGGTGGTGGTGGTGATGAATCAAGAGCAACTGTGTAGACTGCGTGGTGCATTCGCGTGCGGTGGGCGTCGCCTACTGCTAGTTGTCGGCTGGCTGGTTGTCGTGCGTGTGGTTGAAGCTGTTGATCGACGTCGTGTTGGTGATCGCGAGCGCCATGGACTGCATGACGACGTCGCGCAGGCGGTTCCAGAGTTGCGGCTCCTGCTCATCCATGGCTTCGTAGGTCGAGCGGCTCATGCTGAAGACCACGCACGGCTCCGTGGCACGCGCAGCCATGTAGCGGTACTGGCGGCCGAAGAAGTCGACCTCGCCGAACATGGCGCCGGGCAGCACGGACTCGACGGGCACGAGGGGCTTCTCGGTCGTGGCATCCTTCATCGACGAGGACGACGACGAGGTGGAGAGAGCAGTCTCGTTCGCGTTCGCTACGGCTGCCGCGCTGCCGTCGCTGTGCATGTAGAGCGCGACGCGGCCGGACGCGAGGAAGAAGAAGTGGTCGGGCAGGTCCGCGATGTCGTAGAACGCGTGGCCCGCGCGCACGGCGTGCTTGGTGAAGAAGTGGTCGACGCCCTTGAAGTAGCTCGAGTCGTCCGGCTCGCCCATGAAGCGGTGCAGCAGCACGCTCATCGACACGATGCGCTTCTCGTCCTTGGTGATCGCGTGCTTGGTCGGCTCGAGCAGCTGGTTCTCGCACCACTCGAGCGCCGAGTCCGCCGTCGGGTAGAAGCTCGCGGGGTCCGCGATGTCGTTGCTCACGAGCAGGTTGCGGATCTCCGGCAGCACGTCCGCGAAGAGCACGATGATGCCGTGGCGCTTGCACATCTGCAGCAGGATCATGAACGAGCTGCGCGCGGCGGTGGCGTCCATCCCCGACACGCGCCCAAAGTCCATCACGACGTACTCGGTGGGCACTCCCTGGGCACTCGGCGCGGCGCTGCCATCGAGACACTCGATCGGGACGTCGAGCTTCGCGACGGGAGTCATCGGGACGGTGGTGTGCGACCCCGTGCGCTTGAGGCGTCCTGCGAGCGCGGAGGCGAATCCGGTTGCTGCTGCTGCTGCTGTGGACGTGGTGGTGCCGCCGCCGCCGTCGCGAAGCCCACCAACTGCCTTGCGCACGTGCACCTCCTTCTGCACGCCTTCGAGGATCTGCACGGACGAGCCGAAGAACAGGTAGCCGTACAGCTCGAGGTACACGATCGACTCGCGCTTCTGCGCGAGGATCGTGCGCGCAGCGAACTTGCGCACAGCCGCGGACTTGCGCGACTTGCGGGTCACGACGCGCACTTCGGCGTACCCGAGCAGGAAGTTGAGGATCGCGAAGCAGATGCCGAGCAGCATCCCGAGCTCGAGCGAGACCCAGTTGATCGCGATGAACGAGAGCCACAGCACGACGTACTCGCGCGGCAGGATCTTGTGGTACACGTGCACGAGCCACTCGACCATGAGGTCGATCGCGATGAAGATGAGCGTCGCGGCGAAGAAGAAGCGCGGCACGAAGCTCATGACCGAGATCGGCAGCAGCACGATCGCGAACTCGGCCAGGATCACGCACACGCCGACGACGCGTGAGTTGGTCTTGGAGCGGTACGTGAAGATCGTCTGCGAGAAGATGTACGAGCCCGTGTAGCCGCCGAAGAGGCCGCTCACGACGTTCGACCAGCCGACCGACGCGAGCTCGTGGTTGATGTCAAGCTGGCTGCCCATGTCCATCTCGATCGCGGCCACGTCCAGGCACGACGAGAACGACACGACGAACACCATGCCGAGCCATGTTGTGATCTGCCGCGGGATCTGCGACCAGTGCACCTGCGCGAAGTCGAAGAGGTCCCACATCTGCAGGAAGCCCGCGGGCGGCGTCGACGGCGACACCCACCCGGCGTCGCGCGCGTCGTCCATGCTCGCACCGAAGAGCGGCAGCAACGCGTAGAACACGAGCGGGAGCCCGAGAATGCACGCCGGCAGCGCGAGCGAGCTCTCGCAGCGCTGCGACACGACCAGCAGCAGCACGCCGCCGAGCAGTCCCGGGATGCTGAGCAGGATGTAGTCGCCGTCGAGGATCTGCAGCAGCGACGTGAAGTCATTGATGACGAGCCCGGTGCTGAGGGAGAGTCCGGCGTAGAGACAAAAGAGCCCGATGTACGCCAAGTAGCCGCCGACCACGGGCATGGGCAGGTAGGACACGAGCCCCGCGAGCTTGAAGCGCCCGAGCAGCACGAGGCAGACGCCGAGTGCGGCCGTCGCGATGCCGATAGTCACGACGACCGTGGTGACCTTGGCCTCGAGCGGCACGTGGTCACCGAGCGACGCGCAGATGGACGTGGCGATGGCGCTGAGGAAGATGAGGCCGGCGTCCTGCACCTGACCGATCGCGAAGGGCAGCGAGCTGAGCACCGTGAACATCACCTGGTGCACGACGCTCGAGAACATGACGAGCTTCGAGAGCGCCGGCATAAACGTCGCGAAGTCCGGGTGGCTGAAGATGATGGCCGCGTAGCCGTACATGCACGGGATCGTGAGGATCGAGTTGATGACGCCATAGAGCAGCGCGTTCGTCACGTTCGCGAGCGAGTGCGGCGGTGTAGGTGGCGCCTCGGGAGATGACAGCAAGCGCAGTGGCAGCAGCGGCGTTGTGTCGTCCTGGTAGCTGCGGCGGCGCGCGCTCGGCGCGTGCGGAGTGTTGCTGGGCCGCGACCGCGTGGCGCCAGAGAGCGCGGGCGAGAGCATTGGCGAGCGGCGCGAGGTTCAGGAGCTGAGCTTCAAGACCAACCACGCACGAGGCACTAAACACACAAGCCTACGAAAGAGACTAAGGTTTGCGCAAGAAGGATTTGATGGCAAGATTTGCACCTGGCAAAGAGAATAATGTGTGGACCACGTCAGAGCAGAATCAGTTTTGCGTGGTCCACGCGACTGACTTCACGTTGAAGTTCCCTTCAACCTTGGCCGCTCGGTGGCTCGTATCCACACACACGACGACCTCGCCCTTGGACACGGCAGCGACAGCCTTGACCTACAGAAACCAAGCAGGAGCACTAAATTGCCTCCACCGAGAATCATGTTGTGATAGAGAACCTTAGATACGAGATCGCATCCACCCTGGCTCTGCGCGTCGCGGCAATGTTCGCGCTGGACGATCGCTGCTGCACCAAGTGGAAAGCTGCAGCGCCACTCGACTCATTTGGCTTGCAGCCTGATCGGGTGGCATGCGAGTGAGTGGCGGGCGAGTGAGAACCACGACACCAAACCGTAGCGCCACCAGCAATTGAGACGGGACACACATTCGATTGACTGTCTTGATGAGCTTGGAAGAGCAGCGAGCTTGTGACCCACTTGTTCATGCGCATGCATGTGAAGTACTGGCATCTCACTTTGATCGCCGACATCCAGTGATCGGTATCCGGCTCCGAGCCGAAAGCCATCTCTTTCGACAGGATTCACTGCATCTAGCACTCCCGACAGCGCCTAGCGAGGAGCGAGTAGTTTCGCAGATCAATACTGACACCACTACGGCCAGCGGAGAAGCCTACCTCATCAACCGCTACAAGAACAAGTTTTGACTGCGCCCTCGACAACCTCAACGTCCACCTCTGCGCTTGCGAGCAGGGATAACCACCACAGCAGGTTCGACTGGAACTCGCTGCTGCTGTTCAAGTGTAGGTGCGGTACACTAGCACGACAACCTGAGCTTCCGTCTTGTTCAGATTCTCCACCACATGTGCTCGATGAGGCTGGAGCGATGCCGCCAGTCCAACTAGGTTGACTTCAGTGGCAGACCTTGCTCGCTTCCGACTGTCTGGACGAGAACGCGCTCTCCACTCAGTCTGTGATGATATACAAGCTAACATGCGTGATTTGGACCGTGTTGAACACATACACCTCAACGCTTTGCTTGATGAATCACTTGGAGAATCACTCTACTAAGACCTAGTGATCTTTCACCGGCCGCTCTGTCGCCCACTACAACCACTACTACAAGAGCGAGGACTTCGTGGGTTCATCGTTATCACTTTCCAATTGCGCCACGAAGCAGTGCGCCAGCGCAGTTCAAGCTCGCGTTCTAGCCCATCTCCATAGACATCTCTACAAGCGTTCCGCGATGAAGGTGCCGATGCAAGTCACCATGACCGTGTGGTTCGTCCTCTGCGTCTGTGTAGTCCTCGCAGGAATCTACAAGTGGATCCCGGGCATAGCATCCTTCATCGCGATCGGCGTCTACTTCGTCGGTGCCGTCGTGATCAGCCTCGCGTACACCGGCAGGATCGTGTTCTTGTGCGAGGGCATGGAGTTCAACCTGTCGAAGAAAGGTATCAACGTCACGCAGCCTCAGGTCGCACAGCCTCAGGCGGCACGGCCGAAGAAGAAGAACCCGCACGCCGCCAAGAAGAAGAACGAACAGGTCGCCATTGACGTCGCGGAAGTGATCGACAAGCTCGATGGATCCAGCAGCGGCGAGGAGTGAGCGCGCGGGTGTCCGTCTTCGAGATCGATGCATCGATGCGATCTACGAGGTCCGCTTTGTGCTTGTAGACGACAGAATCTGGACTTAGATAACACGATTTGATACGTATAGTGTTCACCTGCGGTTCTTCGCCACCACTACGGCCATCACACAGACTCGCATATCAGTCTTACCTGAGCCTCGTTGCAGCCAACGCGAAGCGTACGTGGCAAGCACCTGACACTGAGCGGAAGCATGGCTTTACGTTTGATGTACCTGACGCTATGGGATTCATTGCGAGAGCTCCATCTACAGTTCCACGATGACAACGACGTCATGACGCCCACGATCATCATTCGGGGGAACGAGAGCGAAGGCTGGCGAGCGAGCGGCACTCAGGTCTCTACCGGATTCTCCCGAGTGATTCCCCGAGTGTCGACCTCTGTGTTGCCCTCCAAATCATGTGCCTCGCCTTGTATATCAGCGGCATACACGACGACAATGGCGACTGGATGAAGGAATCCACCGAGCCGCGACGAAGATCATCTCGAGCGCGCGGGTGTGTGTGCGAGTCGACACCTCGATCTTCGGTAGGCAGCGACACCGACGCGTTGGAATCAGCTGATGACACTAACATCGAGATGTGTTACAATGAGGTCGAGGTCGAGACTAGACACTATACACCAGTAGAATCCATCAGAGACCTCCAGTGCCGGCTACAGACTCATTCGCGGACGCCACAACGCACGAGTGACGCGCTCAGTCTTCAATTCGCCACGCCCCCCGGAGCAGCAGCAGCACAAGCCACCTCGACAGATGGTGCCGATTCAAGTGACGATGACTATGTGGGCCATCCTCTGCGCCGGCGTGTTTGTCATGGCTTGCAAGTGGCTGATCCCGCTCGCAATCGTCTACTTCACGGCCCAGCGGCTGCTTCGTCCGACTGACACCGACTCAGTTGACGTGAAAGCTGCCACGCGATCCACTTTGGACGATTCGAGTTCAAGCGCGAAGGCGCCAGGGTCACGCAGCCCTCGGTCGACCACAACAATCACCACCAGAGGAAGACCACACTCGCAGTGACAACGCAGGACAGAGTCGAGATCCTTGTATCCAATGTATCATTGAGTTCACACTTGTGTGGTCTTGAGTGGATCGAGTCCGAAAGCGTCGCGCTGGGCGACCCAATCGTAACGACTACTTCATCGCCGCGTCCTTGCCGATCGCTGCGCGCCAGTGCGTGTGTGCGATACAGTGCCACACTCCAGACTCTCGATCGCCTTGCCTGTACCGCTCGGGTGTTGTCTCCGATTGCTGTGACCACACCCGAGACAAGATGCACAAGACGCAGGCGAAGATCGACAACATGAGCACGGCCGAGTGGCAGCAGTACCACCAGCTCCTCGCGAACCAGCGCGTGGTCGAGTACTTCGCGGCGGAGGTGGAGCGCTTCTCGCACACGGCGCTCAAGCCGGACGAAGTGCTGCGGCGCTTCAGCCTCAACGGCGACGGCCAACTCGACGTGCGCGAGTTCCAGCTCGCGCTCAAGCGTCTCGGCATCCTGCAGCTCCCGCCTGCGACCGACACACCGGAGCAGCAGCAGCAGATGGCGGATGCACTCATGAAGGCGCGAGAGCTCTACACCGTGTTCTGTCCGTCGCAGACGAAGAAGCTCGGTGGGTTTCGCTGTTGCCGATGATGTTGTCCTCCTTGGTGCCTTGTTCCTGACCTTCTCGCTGCTCCGACAGACATCGACATGTTCTGCCGCATCATGACGGAGTGGTCGTTGCAACTCATCCGCGCTCGTCATGAGCTGCAACGACAGCAGCAGCAGCAGCAGCTCAACGGGAGCAGCGCTGATCCGAACACACGACCGAGTAGCAGCTCAGGTCGACACGGTGCCAGGTTGTCATCCTTCAAGCGCAGCGACCAGTACGGCTCTCCTGGCGCGGTACTTTCAGCGCCGTACGCGACCGAGAGCTCCCGGAACACGACTCGCGGTCCTCTCTACGGCGTGCCGCAGAGTCTACATGGAACTCAGAGTGGCGGAGGCAGCAGCAGCGAGAGCGAAGCGATCTGGCGGCGCATCTCGGACGCGATCGTGCAGAACCTCGACAAGCTGAGCCAGATCTTCTTCAAGATGGACATCGCGTGCGCCGGGAGTGTGAGTCGCGAAGAGTTCGAGCTCGGCATGAACCACATCGGCGTTTTCCTGACCGCGCGCGAGTACGAGAAGGCGTACGCTTCGCTCTCTCCCGAGCTGAAGGACTTCGCGATCGGAAACAGCGCCGAGGACAGCAAGAGTGCGTTCGCGATCAAGTACGCCGACTTCCTCGCGCTGTTCCATGGGAAGTCTCCACTTGTGCTCCCGACGACGTCCAAGCATGCGTCTCCACCAGTCGCGGGAATGGGCAACGCGCGGCTCTGGGACTTCCTCGTGCAGTCGATTGACAAGCTGCAGCCGCGCTTCCAGCAGCTCGAGCGGATCAACCAGCGCTACGTGTCCCCCGACATGTTTCGCGACTGCCTCGCGCGCTGCGGACTCGCGTTTAGTAACGCCGACTACGCTGCGTTGAGAGTGCGGCTGCTGCCGTTCACGTACGTCGGCGCTGCTGTTGAGTACGTTGAGACGCCTGCCGGTTGTTTACTTGCTCTCTCCCTCTCTTTCTCTTCACAGAGACTCGTCGACGGGAGCGATCGGCTTGGCGCCGCTCATGCAAGCGCTCCGGGCGAGCGACCACAGCGCCATGAAGACGTCGGCGGTCTCGTCTCCGATCGCGATGCCTTCTACGCGTGTGGCCGACATCTCGCCGATCCGGACGGGAAGACGAACGAACTTCCAGTCTGTGCACGACAGCTACAACCCGCAGCTGCACCCGAGCGTCCTGCCGAGCTCCACGCCTCACCCAGCAGGGAAGTCGAACGAGCAGCGGTGCGTTGAGCTTGCATGGGGTGCGCGTTTGGTAAAGTGCTCGCTCTGATAGCTTGATACCATGTTGCACGTGCAGGAATGTCGAAGCGAACCGCACGATCGTGAAGGTCCGCGACGAGAGTCGCTGGCGAAGCGACTCGACGCTGTACGGGAACCCCGAGGCGTCATCGCCGTCGGACGGCCAGGATGTCTCTTCTCCCCAGTACGATGACGACCCGATGTTCGGGAGCCGCTCCCACGTTCCTCTCGAGAAGCGGATCCTCGTCAAGCTGCAGCAGATGAAGGAGCTCGGGCAGCTTGGCTCCTCGTCGCCTCAGACGATCTTCCCAGGCGATCGTTTCGGTCGCATCACGCGTGGCCAGTTCCGTCAGAGCCTTGTGCACCTGAGCGTCTTGGCGCGCTACGCCGAGGTCGAGACGCTCTTCTGGACGCTGGACCCGAGCGGACGCGGCTACATCGTCAACCACGATCTCTACGACCACTTGAACGCTTTCGTCACTCGAGAGAGCCCCGGAGACTCCGTTCCTACAGCTTCGTCGCCAGTATCGGATTACCCTGGGCCAGGCTCTGCTGCTGTTGCTGCGGCTCCATGGAGTACCTTGCCAGCGATACACACAGACGGATCACCTTCAGCAGCAGCAGCAGCAAGCGTGCCTACCACCAGCAATAGACTGCCTCGCTCGGCGCAGAAGGTGCTCGAGGGGATGCTAGCCGAGCTGCCGCACTTGCTCGCGATCTTCCAGCACAACGACACCGCGCGCACCGGCATGATCTCGCCGCAAGAGCTGCTGACTGCGATCCAGGAGCTCGGGATCCTCGCGTCGATCTCGGATCTGCAGGCTGCGATCTTCGCGGTCTTCAGCGGGATGGAGGAGGAGATCTCGCGGGCGAGTGGGGACGGGAACAGCCCGCCGACGATCCCGTACAAGCGGCTCGAGGCTCGACTGAGCCAGCTCTGCAGTGACCTGCTCTCGCCGAAGAAGCGCAAGAAGCACTTGTCCACGACCTCCGTGCTACTCGCTCCGCAGGAGCAGTCGTACGACGAGCTGATCGGCGGCAAGAACGCGTTCGACATGCACACTGTGAGCGAGACGGACGCGCTGTGGAACTGCCCGCGACGCAGGATGAACCAGGACCACCGCGCGACGAAGACATCGGTCCGCATCTCGGACCACATCTCGGACGACGTCGGGCTCGTGCAGACGCGACTGACGCAGTCGGTCCCGAAGAGCACGCAGCAGCAGCAGCGCGAAGAGCTCGAGAGCAGCCGCAAGCTCCGCGTGAATCGGCTCGCAGTGATCGGCATCCTGCACGACCTCCTCGAGCGCCGCGTCGAGCTGAAGACCGCGGTGGACATGCACCGCAACGCGGACGTGCACGGCCAAGTGAGCAAGGAGGACCTGGCCGAGATCCTGCTGACGTCGCGGCTCGGTCTCAACTTCTCGTCGTCGTCCTCGGGCATCTCTGCGCGCGAGTTCGTCGAGACGCTCTATCCGGCGTACACACCGCACGCCAGCATCACATACTTGGACTTGCTGCACCGTGCGGGGGAGGTGCTTGCAGAACTGAAGCGCGCCATTCCGACCACTGCGCCTGGAGGACACCAAGGTGGAGGCAGCTCAAAGCAGCAGCAGCGCCAAACAGCGCGACGGCTGAACTCGAACGTCGAACTCGGTCTCCCGTCGGCATCGTCCCCGGCGCCCCACTCGCTCGAGAGCAGCTTCGCGATGTGCGGACTGAGCGATCTCTCAAGCGACGAAGCATCCGTGCGGCGAAAGCTGCTGACCGAGAGCCGCTTGAAGGAGCTGCTGGCGAGCGACAGCGGCCGCCAGAGCGCTGCGATCCTCGTTCGCCACGCGTTCAAAGGACTCGCGCCGCGGGAGATGGTTGTACCGATCGAGAACGGCGAGTACGAAGCCATGTGCCGCTCGAGCGACGTCAAGCACGTGTGCTACCGCCTCGGTCTCGACCTCGACTTGAGTGAGCAGCAGTTCGTCGCGCTGGGCATCGACAAGAGCGGCTCCGGGTTCATCTCGTCGCCGCAGTTGCTCGCCTTCTTCATCCAACTCGCCGAGTCTTCTCCATCCGCACCAGCGTCTAGTGCGTACGCACCCCCGCGCGTGACGAAAGGCGGGCAGTTCCCAGGCTTCGACAGCGCGCACTTCGAGAAGCAGCCGACACCCCCGTCGTCGATGGATCCTAGAGAGAGAAGTCGGTTCAGTCCTGGAGGCCTCACGCCGCGAGCCCAGGCAGTTGTAGGACAACAACAGCAGCCTCACGTGCGTGGGTCCTGGAGTCCCGTGCACGCAACCTAACTGCATCATCAACGAAGCACTCTGTTGCGCTGCATGAACCATCATCCAAGCTGTACCTTGCTGCAGAGTCATGAGGTTATCCTCCAGGTTATCGTCCAGGTTATCCTCGAAGTTGAACACAACCGAAACCTCGAGACGATGGCGTCGCCCTCGAAGCGAGGGCTCCCGCGGCTCATCTACGCGCCACCGGCGTCCAAGCAGCTCGCGTCGGCAAAGGACGCCGGCAAGATGAACCGCGCGACGAGCGGCATTGGCGGCGCGCTCGAGGCGCTCCAGATGCGCATCGACACGCTCGAGCGCGAGATCCGCGCCGACGAGAAGGGCAAGCAGGACTACGACGACCAGCTCCTCCGGCTCCGCAAGCGCCGCGAAGACCTCGACGCGAAGCTGCGCGAGAGCCTCGACTGGATCGCGCTCTTCGACAGCAGCATCAAGCCGCTCGAGGGCAAGTACAGCGAGACGACCGGCCACATGCAGGCGCAGTACGACGACGCCAAGCTGCGCCACGCGCAGGGCATCCGCGTGCTTGTGGACAACTTCGACTACCATCCAGAGTTCAAGCGCTTCAGCGACACGTTCTCCGCGGTGCCGTTCAAGCCCAAGTAGCTCGTGGAAGAGGGGGAAGAGTGAGAATGCATTCGATCGTGTATGCAGCAGCTCCTTGACGACCGTCTATGCTCGCGCCACGGTCATCTCCAGCTCCATCGCGGCCGGGATGCGGCGCTTCTTCTTGTCTCTCGTCACCCAGTCCATGTCCTGGCGCGTGAACACCACTCGTCCACTCTCCGCGTCTTGAGCACACACACACACACACACACAAAGGACGAGTGAGCTGGCAGAACCCACCGACGAGCTTCTGTGGGTGTCAACGCGCTCTCACCTGGCGACACGAAGAGCGTGTTGAACCAGATCTTGAAGTGCTTGCCGACGCGGCAGTTGCTGCACTCGACGCGCCTGAACTCGACCAGCACGCTGCCGCGGATCTCCTCGTCGAGCGAGAACTCCTCAAAGCCCACGGCCTGGTGCAGCAGCGTCTGGCAGACCAGCAAAGCAAGCAGTCAGTCAGCCACCAATGAGCAATGTGTCAAACTCCGCGTCTCGTACCTTCGTCGCAGTCGCGTTGTCGAGCTGATAGACGCGAAGGCGGAGCTGAGGCGCTGCGACTGCCGTGAGCGAGTTCCGGATCGTGAACTCCTTGAGCACGAACGTTGGCTCCTCGACGGCAGTGTAAGGGCCGCTGGATGCCAGCGCTCGCAGCTGCTCATAGTACTTGACCCA
Source organism: Globisporangium nodosum (assembly GCA_023334105.1). NCBI lineage: Eukaryota > Oomycota > Peronosporomycetes > Pythiales > Pythiaceae > Globisporangium > Globisporangium nodosum. The sequence continues at coordinate 20,550 of JAASGA010000351.1, forward strand.
CTTCCTCTGGCTGACCACCGTCAGCCCTCGGAGGTCTCGCACGCGACTCTCGTTGTACCGCTCGATCGCGGCGACTGCAGAGTTCGCGTACTGCATCCGGACGAGCAGCGCGCACGCCATCATCCCTGCCCGGCCCTTGCCGGCCTGCAGCATGCAGACATTGTCAGCAGTCCGAGTCTCCTAGTCTTCGAAGAAGTACGTCAGCGCTCTGACCGACCTTGCAGTGAAGCGCAACGACGTGGTTCGGATCCGCGTCGAGCCACGCAGCCACGTGCTCGCAGAACTCGAGCCTGTTGCACCGCAGAAAGAGCGTTCAGATGACCGAGTTCCGGCCAGCTACGATAGCTCCAGGGTCTGTCGCGTACAGCTGCTCGAAGGTCGGAACGTTGTGGTCCTCGATCGGGAAGCACTTGGTCCGGTTCGCGAACACGCCGGTAGTCGTCAGTGTTTCTTGCATCGACCGCGCGCATATACGCGACTCGCGCATCCTTCAGCACGGCAGCGCGGAGCTTGATCATCGTGCTTGACGCAATGACCGCGGGCATGTATGTGACGCTCGCATCCATCGACATGGCAGCGGTAGGTGTGCTGGGACCGGTAATGCTGCTGGTGGTGCTTCCTACATCTGTGCTTCACCGCCACAAACGCCGAGCATCCCTCCACGCAACAAACTACCGACGGTGGTGAGCGCTCGTGCACTCTTGTCACTTGTTCCTGTGTCACTTCGCCACCGACTTCAGCCAACAGTGCCGTCATTACCGTCGCGACCGGGTACTTGTTCATCGTCGCACGATCCAGCGGTGTGTGTCCTTCGCGACAGATTTCATCGGTCCATGCCGCTTCTGCATTCGCGTAGTGCCTGCCGCCGCGGGCTTCGACCGACACACGCTCGCTGTTCGACCCGAGTAGTGCTGCTCGGGTGAAATTGAGCGACGACACTAACGCGACGTCTTCTGTGAGGATGATCTTCGGATGCACCGTATAGCGGGAGTTGGTATACAGCCGAATCCTGTTGTCGAGCCTGCCGACGACCGAGTCAGGGAGACGTGCCTGACTTAGGTCGACGATGCCCTCGATGTCTACACCACGAGCAGCGAGGTAGTTTAGAAACAGGAGGACCTGCCCCAAACAGCCAGAGAGAGAGGTGTTCGACTCGTCAGTGAGGTTAGCAAACTCACGAGGCGATATGACATCTACGTACCAGCTCGGAGTTGAACGCATACATGATGAACCGCAGGGTAGATCGTGTGCAGAAGATGTAGTTGAGGTATCTGACTAATGTGTTGGTTGGGTCGGTCAGGTCCGTTGACGGCGGGAAGGCCAGGTCGGCCAGGTTCCAGCAAGCCTCGACAAGTTGGCGGAGGGGTGGCATGAGCCATCGTCGCGGACGGGGAATCCCGATCGACCGCCATAAGTCATCGCCGTCGGGATCGCCGTCAGTGGTGCCGACTGTGTCGATGTCTCCATCAAGCCGACCGAGGTGTTCTCCTCCCAGATCAACGACGGTCGCTCATCAGCCTACTGTTCAAGAAGGGAGACCGCTGCGAGTCGGGCAACTACCGCCCGATCAACCCCATCCCGGTCGACGTCAAGATCTTCACTCGCGTGCTCACAAACCGATTGAAGCCGACGATCCCCTCACTGATTCACAGAGACCAAGCCGGCTTTGTCCGCGGACGCCACATCCAGCATCCGCTGCTCACACTGTACGACCTACAAGACACATGCACAAGACTTGACTTTGACGCGTACGCA
>JAASGA010000352.1:0-22292 GCA_023334105.1 Globisporangium nodosum
ATGGTCGACTCCGCCTACTACTACCTGCTCAACGGAAACAGCCAGACGCAAACGGACTTGTCCAAGGTCGAGGTCACGCTCACATCGGTGAGCGGCGAGACCATTACCGACACCGTCTCGCTCGTCGCCGGGTCCTGTACCGACGGCAGCTTTCAGTTTTCTGAAAGCAGTGGAGCTCCTAAAATTCAGGCGCCTTCGTCTACTCCTTCACCGGTATCCAGTCCGACTCCGAGCCCCATCGTCAACAGCGCGGCTCCAGTGACACCAAGTCCCAGCCCTACTCCGCAGTCTTCTCCGACCCCGGCACCAACATCAGCGCCATCGCCAACTCCAGCACCGACTCCCGTGGTCAATTCGAGTCCAGCTCCCAGTTCGAATGGAGCAACTAGCCAGCCCGCACCTGCGCTATCGCTTTCTCCGAGTCCCGCTCCAGCCGATTCATCGATATCGATGCCACAGCCAACCCACTCCGATTCCGCAAACCTGCCGACTCCGAGTCCCAACTCGTCAATCGCGACGCCACAGCCGTCCGCGAGCCACTGTAAGACGAAAAGAGCGCACCGCTAGGTCGCAAGAGTTCAGTCGCACAGTCGAGAAGTGAGCTGGAAGCAACATGTTGATGCTTTTGCAGTCCCGGGTTGTTTCTAGTGTGTGAATGTACGAGATTGCTGAGCAAGTCGTCGTCGAACGGCGCGATCCGCGATGAAGACCTCGCGGTCCACCGTCCGTCGCGCGCCAAAACAACGCAAGGCGTGCAGATTCACGCGTGCGCTCGCTCTCAGACTGGACTGGAGTGCATGACGATCACGCGCGATTGCCCTTCAGTGACTGCAATCAGAGCTTAATGAACAGGAACTTGGACTTGGAACTTCAGACCTTGTTCTCGGATTCCACATGACATGAACAGCTGGAGCACAGGAGCGTATTGTTGACGTCGTCGTCCGATCGGGGAGGTCATTTCGCACCGAATGTCCTCGCGTATCCTATCCCTCCGCCACCACCCGACGACACGCACACTCCGACCTTCAGCGAGCTCATTCTCTCCTCTGCCTCGTCGAGCGCACCCCACTCTCTCTCTCTCTCTCTCTCTCTCTCTCTCTCTGTCTGCATCGAACCATGGTCAAGCTCCAGGTCGCCTTCGGCAGCCTCGCGGCTCTCGCGCTCTCCGCCTCCTCCACGCACGCGCAGTCCTTCGAAGGCGATGGCACGGCGTACACGCTCGGACAGGTCAACCAGGGCAACTGCAACTTCATGGCGGCGCCCGCCGCTGCCTCGCAAAACTACGCGGCGATCAACAACGACCAGTGGGACGCGCTCAAGAACTGCGGCCGCTGCGCGCAGGTGTCGTGCGTGGACGACGCGTGCGCTGACAAGTCGGCGAGCGAGGTGGTGTACATCGTGGACCGCTGCCCCGAGTGCAAGCACGGCGACCTGGACCTGTCGCCGTCCGTGTTCCAGAAGATCACGGGCTCGTCGCCGTCGCGCCTCAAGATCTCGTGGAAGTTCGTGGACTGCCCGAACCCGGGCAAGCTCCAGTACTGCCTCAAGAGTGGCAGCAACCCGTACTTCGTGGCCGTGCAGCCCGCGAACGCTGCCGCGGCTGTCGCGAGTGTCAAGATCAACGGCCAGGCCACCACGATGGTCGACTCGGCGTTCTACTACGTGCTCAACAGCCAGAGCCCTGTGGACCTCTCGAAGGTCACCGTGAGCCTCACGTCCACGAGCGGCTCCACGGTCCAGGAGACTGTGTCGCTCTCGGTCGGCTCGTGCACCGCCGGCACCTCGCAGTTCGGCGGTGGTGGCAGCGCTGTCACGCCTCCCGCATCCACCCCGAAGGCCACGACTGCGGCACCGAAGCCGACCACTACGCCGAAGACGACGACGGCGGCCCCGAAGCCGGCTACTACCCCGAAGTCAACGACTGCAGCTCCGAAGCCGACCTCGAAGCCGTCGACGACCCCGAAGGCGGAGACCGGCGACGACGCGACCAACGCGCCTGCTCCCTCGAACTCGACCGCGCCGACTGCGACGCCAGCGGCTGCCGCTACTCCGGTCCCGACCTCCGAGTACGATGACGACGAGAGCGCGACGCCTGCTCCGGCCGCCTCGGACGACGACAACGACAACGAGGGAGACAGTAACGACAACGAGGGAGGCAACGACGACGATGACGAATCGTCGGTGTCACCGACGCCGGTCGCGACTCCCGCTGCGACTCCCGTTGCGACTCCGGCCGCGACGCCCAAGAAGACGGCGAAGAACTGCGCGACTAAGTTCCGGCAGTAAGAAGTAGACTACTGGTACTCCTACTGGTACTCCCTGTATCAACCGTCATCGATGATCGTAACTGTTTTCGCAAGCAGAGGTGCTGGTCGAATAGCTCGCCTCAATTAAATTTGATCAAGCACATTCCATCAGGAATGGAGGCAACCAACCGAACAAGACGAGAGATCGCAGCGCACTGAGCTCCGTAGCGAGTGAAGAGTGAGTGCTGACCGCATCGCGGAACATCCATTCTCCAGAGTTCTGCTCTCACTGGTGAAAGGACCGAGCAGAGGCAGTGACAAGGAATCCACGATCCAGTGAAGAACGAAGTGTCGTCGACCGAGTCGGCCGCAAGATGATCGCCTCTAGGAGTTGGCAGACGCCGCTATCCCCTCCGCAACCTCAAAAATGCTTCTCGCACAACGGCACACCCGTCATTCGCTGCACCAGCAGCAATAGTCGTGAACGTCAGCAAGGAAGGAAGGCACCTTCCCTGAACAGCGCAGATCTTCTCTGATCGAGTTGATAAACTCTGAAAACGTCAACAGCTACTCGACCAGCACGACGTTTATCCAAGCCTGTCAAGCTGGTTGCGGAGGTCATTTGGCCAACCGTGCAGCACAGCACAACAGGAGCAGCAGCACGAGCAGCTCCAGCCGCAAGCTCCAAGAAGCCCTACAGCAGCATGGCGACCGCCGCCGCCACCGCCGCCGCCGCCTCGACGCCCGCGCTCCTCCTGCAGTCACCGCCGCCGCCGGAGCAGCTGCGCAAGCAGAAGCCACCGGCGAGAAGCTACTTGTTCGGCGGTGTGTCGGCGGTCGGCGCCGTGTTCTTCACGCACCCGTTCGACTTGCTCAAGGTGCACCTGCAGACGTCTAAGAAGGAGAGGCTCGGGGTCTTTGACGCCGTGAGCCGCATCCTGCGCCAGCAGGGCGTCTCGGGGCTCTACCAGGGCATCTCCGGCGGCGCCATGCGCGAGGGCACGTACTCGACCATGCGCTTCGCCGTCTACCAGCTGCTCAAGGACGACGCCATCGAGCGCAACGGCGGCGACCCCATCCCCACGGCGCACAACGTGCTGCTCGGCATGATCGGCGGCGCGCTCGGCGGCGCCTTCGGCAACCCGGCGGACATCGTCAACATCCGCATGCAGGCGGACAGCCGGCTGCCCGAGGCGAAGCGCCGCAACTACAAGCACGCGGTGGACGGGCTGCTGCGCGTGCAGCGCGAGGAAGGCACCGAGGCTCTCCTGCGCGGCGTGCGGCCCAACATCATCCGCGCCATGCTGCTCACGACCGGCCAGATCGCCGCGTACGACCTCGCCAAGTCGACGCTGCTCGCGAACACCGTCGTGCCGCTCGAGGACAACCTGCAGACGCACATCCTCTCGAGCATGGTCGCCGGGCTCGTGGCCACCACCGCGTGCGCGCCCGCCGACGTCGTCAAGACGCGCCTCATGAACATGCACCACAACGAGTACGCGAGCGCCACGGACTGCTTCCTCAAGGTCGTCAAGCACGAGGGCTTCCGCGGCCTCTACAAGGGCTGGCTGCCGGCGTACATGCGGCTCGGACCGCAGACGCTGCTCACGTTCGTCTTCCTCGAGCAGCTGCGCAAGCGGCTGCTGTGAGCAGCGCCGGCGTGCAACAATGTGTGTGTATAGAAGCGAGAAGCGGCAGGTCCCATGACGAACACAGCGCCTGAGCAGCACGAGCCGACTACTTGTCTTGCGTTAGCTCTCGGAGGAACGTCTCGAGCTCCACTCGCTGTGTTTGCAGGAACACGCGCAGCTGCGCGTGCCGCACGTGCCGCTTGCGGCGCTCCTCGTCGAGCTGCTCGCTCTGGAAGAGCTCGTCGCGAGTGAGTTCGTTCTTCCTTGCGCGGAGCTGGTCGCGTCTGCGCTCGAGGCGCTGTACCTCGGCTTCGAGCTCGGTGATGCCGACCTCGGCTTGCACTGCCTTCTTGCGGCCGTACGAGATGCTGTTGTGGTAGAGCGTTTGGTACGCCTCGATCGAGAGGCGCAGCTCGTCCCGCACGCGCAGGAGCAGGAGTCCGCGCTCCGGACACTCGCACACCGTCTCTCGGATGATGCTTTCTGCTCGACGATGCAAAGCGAGGAACCGCCTCAGCCCCACGACAGGAGAGAACGAGCTGAAGCGCAGCAACACACACGATCGCACCGAACACCTGGAGGAAGAACTTCTCACGCACGTGGCAGATCGCCGTGGCGCGCGCCTGGTGCGTCACCAGCAGCCTGTCGAGAACTTCTTCCAGGCGAGTCGCATCGCCTCGCGGCGCCTGCGTCAGCTTGACCATCCGCTGCCACTTGCCCGACGCATCGCGCCAGGACCTGCACGCGCAGACAACAGCAGCAGCAGCACGGATCAGCTCCAGCGTCCAGCCTTCCAACTCCAGCTTCTCCACCCAAGGCGACAGGACTCGGACTTTGGCGGCAGCATCGCGTTCATGATCTCTCGCGTCAAGAGCGGGGACGGCGAGCCGAACGTTGTCGTGGTCGTCGCCGCCGCCGCGCTCGCGCCGCTGAGACTCGTCGCGGTCGGACCGGCGGTGAGGTTCTTGCGAGGACTCCCTCCGCCTCCGCGACGGGGAGAGTTCGCACTTCCAGCGTTGTCAGCACCGATGCCGTCGCTGCTGCTCTCTTTGCTGGGACTGGACGACGACGTTCCCGCGAGCACGGCGCTCTCGTACATGAACGCGTAGAACTCCTCCAGCAGGTCTCCTTCATCCGCTGTCACCTCTGCCAGCAGCCCAATCGCATCCTGAGGTCGCGATGACGCGCTCGAGTCCATCGCTGCTGCTGCTTCTGCCGCCGACTGGCGCATGCTGCTGATACCAGACACCCACCCACTCACACGCCGCATGCACCGCAGGTCCAAAAGCCGCGTGCTATTGTGTGTCTCCACACACTCCTTATGCTACCCTTCGCCTAGAACTGCGAGCCCTTCTTGTTGCCGATGCCGCGCGGGTTGGCGTCCTTCCAGTCGTCCCACGACCGGTCCTTGTACGTGGCTTCGTCCACGAGTGCGTGGTCGTCCTCGTCACCGTCCTCCACGAGCTGGTCGTAGCGGCGCGGTCCCTGAGAGCCCTCCCTGTCAAAGCGGCGGCAGGCACGAACGCGCGCAGGTGTCAGCGCTCTCTCACTCTCATCACTCTTCACAGCACACGTCCATCACAGGGACGCACTGCTCGCGCGCCTGGCGCTCCTTCGCGTCCGCCAGCTCCATGTCCGCGTACGCCTCGAGCGACATGGTCGGCAGGCGGTGGCCGGGCTGGAACACGCCTGACTTGATCGTCTCGCGGCGCATCTCGAACTGCGGGTTGATGTGCGTCACGCTCTGCAGCAAGAGCAGCGGCATCAGGTCGAACACAAGGACAGCGTGAGCGCCTCCCCCGCCCTGCATGCACTCAAAGGAAGAGCGCCTCCAACCGCGGCGAACACGTACAATGCCTTGGCCCTGCGCTGGCGGCGGAGGGCGGTGCGCGTCTGTGAACAGGTCCTTCTTCTCGCTCGCGTGGTTCATCCGGACCATGGTCTCGAGCATCTCGCGCTCCTGTCGTCACAGTTAGTCAGTCAGCTGCAGCAGCAGCAGTAGTCGCGCCACAGCGCCATCAGCACGCACCTGGTTGATCGCGAGCTGCTCGTCCATGGACTTGAGGACCGCGAGCTGGATGAACGCCAGGAGCTGCTCCCGCTCGAGCTCGTCCACCTCGTCGTCGAGCTCGAGGTCGTCCTCGTCGTCCGCGGTGAGCGCCTGGCCAGGCTTCTTGCCGGCATGCTGCTGCTTGCGGCGCTGCACCTCGGCGAGCTTCTTCTCCATCTCGCGCTGCATCTGGAAGCGCTGGACCTTCTCGTCGCGCGCGAGCGAGAACTTCTTGGCGTCCACGCGCTCGTACTGCTCGCGGCGCTTCTTCTCCTGCAGCACGCCGAGCTGCTCGGCGCGGTCGAGGAACTGCGTGTGGAACACGTCGGCCTCGCGCAGGAAGCGGATGCGGCTCAGCACGTTGCGCAGCTGGTCGTTGGCGCCGCCTTGGGACGCCGCCGCCGACGACGGCTGCGCCTGCCGGTGCTGCTGCGTGAGCTGCTCGGCCGCGTCCCCGGGCTGCTGGAAGAACGTCTGCTTGGGCGTGAGCATCGCGAGCTGGTGCTCGAGGCAGAAGGCGTAGAGCTGCGCGTTGCTGAGCTCGAAGAAGCTCTCGTTGGCTGAGAGCACGCCGTCGCGCTGGCGCTGCACCACGGCGCGCCGCAGCAGCGCCAGAGTGGCTGAGAGCTCGTCCTGGAAGGCGCGCGAGTTGGGCTCCGCGGCGCCTGTCGACGGGTTCTCGAGCGCCGAGAAGCGCTGGTACGCGTCCGCGTAGCCCACGCGCTCGGTCGAGGGGCTGCTGGTGCTGGTGCTGGTGCTGCTGATGGTGGTGGTGGCCATCTTGCTTGTCGAAATGCCAATAATTGCGGATTTGACGGAGTTTGTATTGGGACGTGGTAGCGCGTGACATGCTGGAGATGCTCGAGCGCTCATGTGTGATGACCAGCGCGCATTCCGGCATCACCTCGCTCTCTTCGAGTTACTACACGCACGACTGATAGGTAGACGCACGACGCACGCGCAGGAGGAGCGTGAGCAGCACGGGGATACATTCATTCATTAGCTTCGGTTTCCTGGTCGGTAGCTGCTCGCAGCCGACACTTCTCCTCAGCGCACAGTGGCGTCGGCGTCAACTACGAGAGCGATGAAGAAGACAAGAAGGCGGGCGGGCTGAGCGACCAACGCAAGCCGCCCCTACCTTCCCTTCATCCCCTTCGTCGTCAACTTCGCCACAGCTGCAGCGCGTCGGCTACGAGTACGGCATCCCTCCTCCCCTTTTCACGTGCTGGACGGCGGCAGCAGCTTAGTCCTTCTTGCCCGTGCCGAACGCCATGTTGACCTCGCCGCGGAAGAACTGCAGGAAGCCGAGGCCCGTGGCGCCGAGCAGGCCGAGGAAGATGGCGCTGTCGCTGCCGCGCTTGAGGTACGTGTGCTTGTGCGAGCTGGTGAAGAGCTTCTGGTCGGCGGACACGTGGCTCGGCTTGTTCACGAGGCTCGAGACCTGGCGCGACTGCACGGAGGCGGCGCGCATGGCGCGGGCGGTCTGGCGGGCGAGCATCTTCTTCTTCTTGCTGGTGGTCTTGAGAGGCGCGATACGGCGAATGAACGGCAAATGAGCGGCCGAAAAGCACCCCAAATCGCACCTACTCGGGATTTGTGCAATAGAAACGGGCGAGCAAAATCGTACTTTAGCGGACCGAAACTACTCTATCGTCCACTCTCCGTTCGACTCTATCGCCCACTCTCCACTCTACTCTCTCTCTCTCTCACTCACTCTCTCTCTCTTTCTCTTTCTCTCTATTAGTTCTTACGTGTGCTTCCTGCGATCTCACACACGTGCAGACTTGGACGACGGCGACGGTGTCCTGGTCGCCTTTTCACTCTCCGCAACGACATCGCTCTTCAGTTCGTCGTCACCATCCAGAACGTCTTCGCTATGCTTCTTCGTCCCAGCGTTGATCGTCGGCGAGTGCGGGTAGCCCGGGTGCGGAGGGTACTCCTGCGTGAGCTCGCTGCCCAGGTGCTTCTTCCAGCGGAAGAGGTTCACGCCCGAAAACAGCAGCGACTTGACGCGCATCTTGAACATCTCGCTGCGGGTCTTCGGGAACGGCGTCGTGTCGAGGCACATGACGCCCGGCACCGAGAACATGTCGCTGTAGCCCATTCCGAAGACGATCGCGCCGGGACCCCACTCCTTCACGTACGACGCGAGCTGCTTCGAGATCAGCCGCTTGCTCACGATGTGCGCGCCGTAGTAGTTCTTCGCGTCGATCCAGCGGACGGGCGTGCCGTTCACGATCACCGGGTCCAGGAGCAGCAGGTCCGGCGAGATCACTCGGCGGCCGTACTGCTCCACCTGCTCCGCACAGAGGTCCTCCTGCGTCCTGCAGCGCAGCAACACACATCAGAGTTTGTCAGTTCGCCATCCAGCAGTCGCCAACCACACACACACAAAGCGCACGTACTTGACTCGGATGCCCTTCGCCTTGAAAAAGTGTTCGATCGTCACCTCGAGCGAGTCGGCGTTGTACGACGGCGTGCCGATGAACGGGTCGCTCTTGTGCACGCTGTCGTACTCGATGGCTTTGCGGATCTCGAACGCGTCGCGCTTCGACAGGTTCTCGCTCGGGTTCGCGAGCGCGCGCTTCACCTGCACCGTGTTCAGTCCGCGCTCGCGCAGGATGATGCGCATGAGCGACACCGGCGGGTAGTTGTGCGCCGACGAGAGCTCGATCAGCGTCTTGCCACTCATGTACTCGTCGCTGATCGCCGTGCTGTCGCGGCGCACGCGGTGCGTGTTCACGAGCAGCGACATGCGCTGCAGCTGCTTGCGCAGGTTCAGCGTCATGTTGGCGGTGATCGGCAGCATCTGCAGGAGCTCGTCGATGCGGTTCACCTGGTGGCGCTTGAGGCGGCGGAACGTCTCCTGCTGCAAGATGAGTCCGGCCGCCTGCGTTTCCAGCAGCTGCGGGATCGGCTTCACGGGCCACTCCATCGTGAGCGGCTTCAGGTCGCCGAACTTGGTCATGGCGTCCTTGACGGTCTTGGGGGAGATCGCCTCCGACGACGGGCCGTTGCCGTACACACTCAGCTGCATTGACGAGTACACGGACGACATGGCGAAGCACGGGTCGAGGCCGACTGCGCGCACGCCTTCCATCACAGTCAGCGCGCGGTCCTTGCGGCCGGTCTCGAGCGACGTGAGCGACGCGATCTCGGGCTCCACACCCGACAGCCGCATCTCCATCAGCACGTCGAAGAACGCGTCCGAGCGCCACACCAGCGACGCCCGCAGCAGCCAGTGCATGTACGTGTGCACCGACACGGGGCGCAGCAGCCGCAGGTGCTTCAGCACCTTGATCGCACCGTCCAGGTACTCCTTGCGGTAACAAATGTCCAGGAATCGGTTGTAGTCCTTGAGCTCGAGCTTGACGCCCGCGCGGTCCATGAGCTCCCAGAGCTGGATCACCTCGTCCGCCGCAGAAGTGGCGTCGCATACGTCGAAGAGCGCGCGCAGCGTCGTCTCGTCGACCTTGCGGCCCTGGTTGAGCATGTCGCGCACGATGCGGATGCCATCCGCGGGCTTCTGCGCCTCGCAGCACGCCAGCACGCCCGGGATCAGAAAGTTCTCGTCCAGGAACGGGTTGCCGTAGTTGCGGTAGAGGTCGAAGAGCGTGTGGCCCTTGATGAACGACTCACGACGCAGCTTCGCCACGAGCGCCGCGATTTCCTCCACGCTCGGCAGCGTCTTCTGCAGCGCCTGGATCTCCTTGAGCGTCAGCGTGATCTTGTCGGTCGGCAGATCCTTCAGCGCGCTCGGCTTCTTCGCGCTCGGCACCGGAGCAGGTGACGCTGGCACCAGAGCAGCTGGAGTCGCTGGCGCCTTCGCTGCTGGTTCCTCGTCCCCTTCCTTCTCCGCGACCGCGGCCACGCCTTGCTGCGGCTGCTGCTTCTTGGGACGCACGGGCGTGTTGCTGTTGTTCTTGTTGCTGTTGCTGCTGCCGTTGACAGCTGAAGTCGGCGCCGGAGAAGCAGCAGTAGCAGTCGTCGTCACCGGCGCTTGTCCGCTGCCGTTCGGGCGCTTCGCCGCGCGCGCGAGCGCCGCCTCCTCCTCCGACTGCCGCTGGCCGTTCACCGCTGCGCCGTTGACGCCATTGACGCCATTGACGCCGCCGTTGAGCTTGCTGGCGATCGCGGCAGCTGCTGTGGGCTGCAGCTTCCGGTTGCTGCGCGCCGACGCCTTGCGCTTCACCTTCGCTGGCACAGGCTTGTGCGCCGCCGCGAGTTCGCTGAAGCTGCGACGCAGAGCCGGCGAGTTGGAGGCCGCGCGCGCAGCCGCTCTCAAGCGCACGCTCAGCATCGTCGTCGCCCTCGGTTGATCTGCGCCACTCAGAATGCTGAGTGACTGGCGTATACTTCGCTTAGACTTGATGTTTGTATGTCCGTGCTTCTCTCTCACCAGCCTCTTCAATTTCATAATATTCTATACGGAAGTGTCTCAAAATGGCTACATCGGACTGGATCCGTTACATGTTGCAGGGCAACTTCATCGGTATCATCATCGGTGACATCGCAAGCACTCGACGAAGACGAAGACGACCGGCAAGAGGAGCTACCACCCCAGCCAACCTTAACGATGGGCGGCGGACGAGAACGCGCACCGTTCGCGTACCGCGACCTGGACGAAGAGTCGGTCTTCCCCCTCCTCGATCACGCGTACCACAGCCAGATGTCCCCGGCCAAGACTCCGCTCTCCGAGTCTGTCATCCTGCGTAGCCACTTCGACAAAACGCGCGTCAAGCGCAGACGGATCGCCCTCGTTGCCGGCGGACTGATGCTGCTGCTGGGCGGCTCGGCGCTGGTGTTACTCGCCAAGTCGCTCGATGCGCAGCAGCGGTCTCCACTGGAGCTGACGATCGCCGCGCCGTACGGAGCTCTCCGCGGCAAGGGGGATCTGAAGCAGAGCCGACGCACGCCGTTCGCAGAGAATCTCGGCACGCTGCGAGACATCGTGCCCGACGGTCCGAGCGTCGGCGACTTCGACCCGAGAGACTTGGTCAAGCATCGTGACAGTGAGGACTCAGAGTTCCGTCCAGAATTCCCTTAGCTGCCTGCACCACATCAAGGACCCACCATCCAACACGATGGCAGCAATGAGAAGCGCCGACACAGCTAACTTAGCTTCTATTGAGAAATGAACAGCATCTACGAACGCACTTCCTTGAGCGTGAAGACCTGCTCGTAGTCGCGCGGGATGTCAAAGAGGCTCGGCCTCAAGTCCGGAGACAGCGTGATCTTCTGGAACGTGTACGCGATGCGCACTGTGAACATCATCGGCAGCTCGAAGCGGACAGGGAAACCAGGAGGCAGTTTCTGTGTGTAGATGACAGCACAACGAGATCAGTGAGTACAACTACTCAGTAGCAAGCAACATACAGCAGCGCTGCGCGTACCAGGCGGAAGAACTCCTCGAGGTTCTTCACGTGCTCGCCTGTGTGCGAGAGAAACTCGATCACCGGCAAGAAGTCCGTGAGCTCGAACGGGAACTTGTCCGCCATGACCACCTTCGCCTCGAACTCCTTCCCGAGGCGCCGCGTCTCCGGAAGAACCGTCAGGCTCCGGAAAGTGTTGCGCTCGCCGCTCGCAGCGACCACATCGTTCTCGTTCTCATCAGCGTGGCTGTGCTTCTTGTGCTGATTCGAGCGCTTGAACAGCGACGACATCTTGGAGCTCGACGCCTTCTTCTCTTCCCCCGGCGGCGTCGGTCCACTGAAGTAGTCGTGGAACGACGTCGTCGCGGTGAGCGGGTTCGGGATGTGGTCGAGCCTGAGGAATTGCCCGCAGCGCTCCGCATCACTAGGTTCAAGAGTGTCGTTGTCGTCGTCGAACACGGTGCGCTCGTCGCCATCGTCTCCTTGATTCTCGTCGCCTTCGATCGTCATTGGCAGCCGGTGGTGACTCGGCATCGATGCCGTCGTCCCGCCGTTTGTAGGAGCTGGGAGTCCAAGCGACGGCCGCGTGTGAGCCACGTCGTACAGGATCTTGATCCCGTTCATGTCCAGCGAGAAGTGCTTCTGCGTGTTCAGCCACATCAAGACGAAGCTCCCGTTGTGGTCGGCCTCGAACGCGCCGGCAATCGCGATGTTCTTCACGCCGTCGGTCTGGCACACCGGCAGTCGCTGGTCGTCGTGGAAGTACGTCGCTGTGAAGCAGAACTCTTTGCTCTTGGACGTGAAGTTCCAACGAATCGTGTCGCCAGCACACACGTCCAAGTGCATCTCGACTTTCTTGCCCTTTGACAGGCGCAGCAGCGTTTGCCTCGGCTCCCCTCCTTGGTTGCTGGTGTTGTAGCTGCTGAAGTCTCTGTCGTCTGTCGAGGTGCTGGTGCTGCTTCGGCGACGCGGATCTTTCACATCAGCAATAGTGCTGGTGCTGAGCTTCCGCTCCCGCTCTAGCTCCTGGATGTCGTCGTCGCTGTCGAAGTTCGTGTTCCGCATGCTCTTGTCCTTCTTCGCCTTCGGCCTCGTCTTCTTGGGCTCGTTGCTGCTGCTGCTCGCTTTCGAGAGGTGGCTCACGAACTGCTGAATCTCCTTGAGCGGCGCGTCCGCTGAAGCCTCTTTGAGCGTTCGGTCGGGCTTCACCACCGGGCGGAACTGCGCGGAGACCGAGAAGTTCTCCATCTTGTACTTCGTGCCTGTCCAAGGACAGTACCTGCCTCGCTTGGAGGTCGACGCCTTCTTCTTGCTCAGCTTCTCCGCCGTGATCTCCTTGCGCTTGTGGAACTGCATCTTGGAGCTGTCGAGCGTCGACGTCGAGAGCGGCGACGTGAGCAGCATCTGCAGCCCCAGGTCCATGCTCGTGACGGTCGAGCGGCGCAGCATTTCGGTCACATCGTAGAACGTCTTGCCCTCGTGATCCATGATCACTGCGTGACCAGGTCGCTCGCTGTGACGACCCATGAACACGTGCGACATCTTGCCGCGCTTCCACTTGACGCCGTCGAGTCCTTTAAGCTCCGAGTCGACACGCAGCTGCGAGCCGCGCTTGAAGATGCGGATCGTATCGGATGGCAGGATCTTGGACACCATGGGCACCCACGAGTGCGCCTCGAGGAAGATCTCGGCCTCAAAGTCGGGCAGCCGCTCGAGCGCGCAGAAGAACGCCTCCTGGCGTCTGCGCATATGGTTCCAGAGCTGCTTCTCCCCTGTGATGCGCACAGCGAGCGAGCGAGTGAGCAAGATGAACATGCAGAGGTGCGACGCCAAAGAAGGAGGGCAACGAGCGCTCGCACCTCGCAGGTACAAGTGCGCGAGCAGGAATTCGTCGTCGCACAGCGTGGCGTCGTGCACGCAGCTCCAGCCGTCCGCGCTGCGGGACGTGACGTTCGCGTCGTGCTCCTGGTCACCAGCCATATCAGATCCTCTTCCGCCTGAGATCACAACTTACACACCGCACACAACTCGCACGCACCAGGAGCAGCTGCACAATCGCGCGCTGCGCTGGCTGCACGAGGCGCACCGCGAGGTGCAGCGCCGAGTTGCCGCGCGCGTCTTTGGCTTCCAGCACGCGCTCGAGCGCCGAGCGGTTGCCATCGCCATCATCTTCTGCTTCCTCCTGCAGCCCCGCTTCACTTGCGCTGCTGTTGCTGTTGCTGCTGGCGATGGCGGCTTGGAGGATCGCGTGCACGCGACTGAGGTCGCCCGCCCACACGGCCGCGTGCAGCGGTGGGACGTCGAGCAGCGGCGCCATCTCGCGAGAGGTGCGAGTGGGTTCTGAGGAGGATGTTGGGCGATGAATGAGCTCTCCCAGATCAGGTTTCCACAATCCAGTTGTTACCCGCGCGTCATTTTGTACCTCCACGTCGTCAGGAATCAAATCCAGTCTACTGTTCGTTTTTGTATCGAACCCTTTCATACCAATAAGTCAATAGTGACAAAATGCAGGATCGTCCTGCTCGTTTTTGGCGGGAGTCCACTTTGAAAAAGCGCGCGCCAAAAAACTTCGCTTCGCTTGCTGCGAGCTCAAGCTCCGCGCCTCACTCGGCCTTATCACCGCAGCAAACAACCCAGCAGGCCAGCCATGAGCCGCGAGGAGCTCGCGCTCGAGACGCAGCTGCTGCTGCAGGAGGTCTCGCAGGTCACACAGTACCACCAAGCGGAGGCCATCGTGGACCAAGCCACCGCCACTGCCGCGCCAGCGTCCGAGTACGAGGCGGCCAAGACGGCGCTGCTCGACAAGCTCCGTCGCAAGAAGGAGCTGAAGCGCCAGCAGATGCAGCAGGTGAACCAGCGGCGCTTCGGCGTCGGCGCACCGCCCAGCGCCATTCAGACGCAAGCTCCACCGACGCCCGCTGACCAGATGCGATCCCTGACGGCGGCGCGCAAGATCAGCCCGCTCAAGCAGCGCAACATGATGAAGCTGCCAGTGGCTGCGAGCGCCGGCGCTGCCTCGCGCAAGCAGAAGGACATGCTCTCGAAGCTTCGCACGCAAGCGATCCAGCAAGGTGAGAGCATGGACTGCGTTGTGCTAGCTCAGCACTCCTTCTATCTGTGTCTGTTTGCGAGGACATTCGACTCACTGCACATGCACAACGCACACATGTGATTAGGCTCGCAGGAGATGGCCAAACTCTTCGGGTACTCGTCGTACGAAGAGCAGATCAAGCACCTGAACAAGATCGAGAAGCAGAAGATCCTCCAGCAGGAACTGCTCGAGCAAGCGCAAGCCGCGAAGGACACCGCTGGAGCAGATGACGTTACGATGGTTGACGAAGATGGGGACGACGACGACAGCGACTACAAAGAGGGCGACGAGGACGCCAAGACTGCCGAACAGAACGAGGACCAGAGCGAGGATGCAACTCTGCAGGCAGCGAGTGACACGGTCGTGGAGCAGCCACTGGCCGAAGATGACCCGATGGACACGAGCGTTGAGGTGGACGCATCCGCGACACCCACCGACACAGCTTCAAGCGTGCGATCCGCTGACTCAGTCCCACCAACCTCCACTCCAGCTACTCTCCATACCAGCTCGTCCCCTGTGGTGAAGCGGAGGACAAAGCACATCACCGTGGATGACGAAGGCGAGGACGGCAATGACGCCGATAGTGAGCAGGACGGCAAAGACGCAGGAGAGAATGACGAGGACGAGGACGGGGAGGACGACTTGGGCACCAGTCCGAGCGCTGTGGCGGACAGTTCTCCTGCGCCGAAGAAGGACCGCGCGGCTGCGTATCGCCGCCTCTTGCAAGAGGAAGCCCGCCAGAACAAGATGCGCAAGCGGTTGAAGCAGTCGGGCGACTTTGTGGAAGCTGAAGCCGAGGAAGACGAGGAAGAGGACGTTCTCAAGATCGGCGGGCTCGGCGACTTCGGTTTCGGTGTTCCGCAGGCGAAGACACAGGAGTCAAAGGAGGCAGAGGAGGAGCGGAACGCTCTCAAGCTGCGCGAAGACGACCTCGAAGGCATCGTCGACGACCTCTCTGACGATGAGCGCGACCAAGCTCAGGACCTGGAGGAGCTCTTCCGCAAGGAACTCGAGGACCAAGACCGGGACCAACTGAAGGAAGTGATGCGCAACGTGAAGGAGGGCTTCGGGCGCAATCGCCGCGCGTTCTCGTCAGGGATCAACGGCGCGGAGGCCCGTGGTCGCTTCAACTTGGACGAGCTCGTGGCTGCAGATGGCAAGTTGGAGGCTGCTCGTCTCGGACTCTTGGAGTCCGATGAAGAGCTGAGCGACTCGGAGCAGAAGACTAAGAAGTCGAAGAAGACGAAAGGCTCGGACGGCGAAGAAGAAGAGAACGAAGAGAACGAGGAGGAGGAGGATGAAGAAGCAGAGATGGAGCGCATGCTTCGTGAGCGCTTCCTGA
The DNA here is from genome assembly GCA_023334105.1 of Globisporangium nodosum. NCBI lineage: Eukaryota > Oomycota > Peronosporomycetes > Pythiales > Pythiaceae > Globisporangium > Globisporangium nodosum. Next base: position 15,733 of record JAASGA010000352.1, read on the forward strand.
ACCAGCCGAAAATCTACATCACGTCGTCCGAGTCTGAGGGCGAAGACGACGAGGACCGCGACGCGCTGAAGGACGCTGCCGGCACAGACGATAACGACGCCGAGTCTGACGAAGAGCGCGAGCGACAACAGATGAAGCTCTTCTCCGAGCGCGCACGGATCAACCGGCGCATGCAGCGCATGAAGGATATGCAGCGCCAGGTCGCGCTCGAACGGGACGAACTGGATTCGTCGCAGAAGAGCATCTCGGCAGTGCCGAACTTGCTGCTGGAGGAGGACGAGGACTCGCAGGAGGTGCGTTCAGCTACGTGGTTTGCTCGCTGCGGTGGACGACCTGATAGACTGACTGGTGCTTGTGTGTGTGTTCTCAGTTGATGAAGCTGCTGAATCGAACAGACAAGGCTGCACACCCGTCGACGAAGAACGCTGGCGACAAGCGTTCTGCCGGCGTCGGCGGAGGTGCTGCGGCTCGAAGGACTGCGGTGCGACCGCGCATGGGCTTTGGGGTCGCGGCGTCGTCGAGGTCGTCGTCCTCCTTCAGCCGCGTGGCCAACAACGTCAAGATGTTTAACAACAACTCGGTTCGTTGCACGATGCCTGGATGTTGTGCTGGTCGGAGTGTTGGCATCCGGAGCTCACCGATGCGCCGTGTGTTGCTTGCTGCGAATGCTCGAACAGGGCTCGACATCATCATCCAAGGGTTTCGTGTTCACGTCGTCTTTCAGCTCGGACCAAGTGGACCAGGGTGACGAGAACGCCGCACCAGACGACAACGAGTTCCCGAAGAGCAGTCGCACGGCACTCGCGAAGAGCAAAAGCTGGAGTGCGGGCAGTGGGAAGCGCAGCGCGGCGCATGGCAACAACGGCCGACCATCGGCCGCGAAGAAGCAGCGCAAGAGCGGCTTCTTGTCTGCGCTGTCCTCCTACCAGTGCGTCACGCAGACAACGTCGAGCACCAGCAGTCAGCCAATGTAGTAGACGCACTTCGAAAGACTTCGTATCCTAAATCGTGTAGTAGACCGTCATAAGCTGCTCGTCTCGTTCGACCTGTGCTTGAGTGAGTCGCTGTATTCAGAGCTCGATGTGTGAAGAACACTGGACCCAAGTGCGGCTCGCAGTCGAATCGACTCCACACTGTTCGTTCGGAGTCCTGGACGACTGCACTGGCATCGGCGAGAGCGCGACCGGATTCGCAGGCCATCAGCTGTCACCCAAACGAGGTCGGGTTAGTGGAGCAACTCGCCTCGAGTCTTGCCGCATACTAAGGATCATCACACACGGGTGCATTCACGCATTTGTAAGGTCGCTTGAGGTTCCTGAAGCGCAGCTTAGCCATTCCAGAGTAGAGAAGACAAGCAAGCCAGAGTAGAGAAGACAAGCAAGCACGGTCCGATCGCCGCGAAGAAGCTGAGGATACGCGTTTGTGCCTCCATTCGTGCGAAAGAGATCATGTCGATCTCGTTTTTCGCAAACTGTATCGACTGAGACCTTTCCTTTAGCCTCATGAAAGCGCTCTGCTCCAATCTCCTCGAGCCGAACGGAGGACGTTCAGTCCTGGCGCTTCCGACCGTGCCGATCTTCTCGCATCCTGCATGTCCCTCACCATCTCATCAGTGCATAACCCATCTTATATCATAGTCCTTTAGACAGTTTTCCACCCCAGAAGCCAGACATCAAGTCGGGTCATCGCCAGCAACGTCAGCATCACCCGCGGCCATCAAGCAGCACTACAGTACCTACGCTAGCGCCCGCCCACGCGACCGACCGCATGGCCCCCGCCGCCACCACGAGCAGCAGCAGCGCCGCCGACGGCAGCGGCAGCGACGTCACGCTGCCCGGCCACATCCGCGTGGGCGACGTGGAGCGCAACTCCACAGGTGACTCGTGCTCGTTCTACCGCCTGGCGCCGTCGGAGAGCTGCCGGCGCGCGCGTTCGTGCTCCGACTGCCTCAACACGCCGATAACCGGCGCGCAGGAATGCGTGCTCACGCCGCAGGGCTTCTGCCGCACGATGAGCTGGTACGACCCGCTCGCCGACTTCCGCCGCAACGCCACGGGTGCCACCGCCTACCACAACTACTTCCCGTCCGTGAACGCCAGCTACTGCGCCGCGAGCGACGCCGCGTGCGCGCGCTGCCGGCTGATCGCCAACGACGCCACCGCCAGCGTCAACGCGACATCCGAGGTCGCGCGCCAGTTCTGCCTCGGCGCCGACGGCTGCGTGTGCCTCGTGGCGTGCGAGTACGCGCGCTGGAACGAGACCATGCCCGAGAACTGCCCGAGCGACCCGTTCGCGCCGCAGGAGGCCGTCTCGGCGCAGGTGGACAGCTACCGCGCGTACTTCCCCATCTTCATGGGACTCCAGATGTTCGTGCTCGCCATGCTGCTCTACCGCCGCCACGCCTTCGCGCGCCTGCGCAACCGCAACCGCGCGGTCGCCGAGGGTCCGTACAACAACGTGCACGCGATCTCGTCGCCGTCGAATCGGCTGCGGCTCAGCGGCTGGCGCGCCGGGCGCGAGGCGCAGATGAACCGCGAGAAGAACCCACGCATGTATCTGCACCTCGACACGCCCGCGCACATGCAATTCACCGAGGAGCTCCAGCCGCGCGAGGACCAGCCACAGTCACAGTCTCAGCAGGCGTCGGTGAGTGCTGCCTCTGACGCGCCGCGCGCAGCTGACCCCCAGCGCCGCGAAGCGATTTCGGAGGTGTCGAGAGCATCAGCAGCGCTGGGACGGTCATCAACGGTGGCGACGACCTCAGCGCCAGCACATCCAGAGCGGGAGTCAGCGTCGGACTTGGACCTGAAGGAGCTCGACACGCTGCTGCAGCTCAAGCACTGAGCACGCGACGGCGGCGGACTATTTATCAGCAGCTCTGGGGTGTTCACGGAGAGACACAGGAGGAGATCGTGCGTGTGCTGGAGAAGGATGTGTGTTGAATGCGACACGATGTGTGCTAGACGAAGAAGACTGGAGGCGTGACTTACACGAGAGAGACGATCACGACGATTGTCGCCGCCGCCGTCGCGCTCTTGAGTGCGGACTGCGAGCCGCTCGAACTCTTCACAGACGCCGCCACGACAGCAGGGGGGTGCGAGGGCGAGACAGGCAGCTCCTTGACGCGTCCAGGCGATTGGGGGCCTTTCTTGTGGCTTCCCGACGATCGCGGGACTCGCACGCTGCAGATGGTTCCCAGCGCCTCACACGGCGGCAGCTCCGTTGAGGTCGCACGACCGAAGAGCGAGGTCGTCGTCGCCAGCACGAACAGCCAGAGGAACAAGAGTTGCTTGGTCATGCTGGAGCGGTCGAGCGTATCGAAGTCGAGATGTTGTAGGCGGAAGCTGCTGCAGTGAAGCGGAGCAACGCGATCGGAGTCAGCGCCATCTCGCCGTTGAGCTCTGTGGGAAAGGTGCCCAAACCGCCAAAGCCCTCGTCGTGTTCAGGATCCGGAGACACCAAGCAGTCTTGATCATCGTCGATCACTGATCGAGCCATATTGGTCCATTACTCCAGCGTTGGATGTGGCGTACCACAAGGCCGAGTGGATCCATGCTGCGTGGATGGGACGAGTGATGCGCGCACTTCTCTCATAGACTTCAACCTGCTCATTCGAACACGCCATGCACGGACTTCTCGACTCGCGGACGCAGCAGAACACCAGCAGACGCCGAGCATGCGCGCCAGCAGCAGCACCAGCAGCACCAGCAGCACCAGCAGCGACTCGTGCGCGTTCTACGCCTTGGAGAGCAGCGCGCGCTGTCGCCGTCATCGCTCGTGCCACGACTGCCTCAACGTCCCGGTCGAGCACGAGAGCAACGTGCGTCACTGGTGCTCTGTTGAGCTGAGAACACCGAGCAGGTCTCACTAACTCTCTCTCTCTCTCTCTCTCTCTCTCTCTCTCTCTCTCTCCACCGCAGGGCTGCGTCCTCACCGCCGCCGGTCTGTGCGACTCCATGGACGCGCTCGCCGGTGTCATGGAAGACATGGGCGTCAACCTCAGCATCGGCGTGCCAGCCAACTCGACGTGGAGCGCGCTCGCCGTCCTCCCAGCCACGAATGTGACGTACTGCGCCGCCTCGGACGCTGCCTGCGCGCTCTGCTACTCGACGGCGCACAACGCGTCAGTCGGCGGCAGCGAGGAAGGATCGATGTTCTGCGTTGGCGCGAGCGGCTGCGTGTGTCTCTCAGCATGCGAGCCGGTAACGTGGGAGGCGCGTGCGACCCCAGTGTGCGATCCCTTGCCGACGATAGCGACTCCAGAGGCTGTGACGGCGCCAGCGCCGCAGGTGTCCGAGCTGGTCTCCCCCGGAGTATCGGAAGGCGCGCACTCCGGCACGGGGCAGCTGCTCATCACTGCCGTACAAGTGCTCGGCGTCCTGATGCTACTGTTCTTCGGGGTCGGACGGCAGAGCGGTGGGTGAAGCGTTGTGGCTCCTGTCGATCTGGGTGCTGCGCTGATTCACGCGTCCATGCTGGTGCTCGCAGGAGCTCCGGAGGACACGCGGCCGCGGCGTGCGGCGCGCTCGCCGAGAGACCGACTGCGACTCTCACAGTGGCGTGCCATGCAGCAGGAGCTGATAGAAGAGGAGAAAGAGAAGCCCAGCGCGACGCCGGCGCTCGTGACGCCCAGCAGCTGACCACCAGGTCTCGTGTCTCTCGTACTCCCACGTGTCATTCCATTCACTCGATCGCCTACGCCACGCCCGTCGTCTACATACTCACGCACACTCAGATCGCGTTGCGCGGCGCCCACGTGACCATGAGCATCGAGGCGCTCGTGGTCGAGTCCGCGGCGGTGCGCAGTCCGCTCTCGTCGCCCTCGGGCGTGTTCAGCTCCACATAACCCAGCTCGCCCCGGCGCTCCATCTCGCGCAGCTCGCGGTGCCACGCGATCCAGCCCGTAAGCTGCAAGTCCGAGCGCTGGCGCTGCCGCGGCTGCCGCCGCTGCTGCTGCTGCCGATGCCGCCGCTGGTTCGCACTCTGCTGGTTGCTGGCGGCGCCGCTCGCATCGGCCTCGTTGCTAGTGTCCCTGGGGCCGGCGGCGCGCTGCCGCGCCACACGCACGCGGAAGCACTCGCTCACGCAGCGCACGAGCAGGAACGCGGTCACGATGAGCAGCGCGAACATCTGCGCGCTCGGAAACCCTGTGCGCTCGCTCTGCACGGCACTCGCGGCCGGCTCCGTCTCGCCCGGGCAGCGCTTGGACGTATAACTCATGCGCTCGACAGACTCGCACGCGGCCACACAGACGCAGCCGCCGGTGCCGAAACAGACGCGTCGGTCGGCCGACATGGTCGCGAGCTCGGCCGCCGTCGGCGTGAACGTCTCGGGGCTGTTTGCGGCGCGTGCGCAGAGCGCACACGCGCTGTCGAGGCGGTCGCAGTAGGCGCGCGCGCCGAGCGAGGCGAAGACGCCGGCAGCCTCGAGCGCCTGCCACTTGGTCGCGGGCGTCGTAGAACTGTTGAGCTCGATGCTTGTGCGGGGTGAAAGCGCCAGCTGGCTGAAAGCGCGGCAGATGCCGGCGGACGCGTCGAGGTAGCAGCCGTCTGGTTGCGCGGGCACCTCCGCGGCCAGGCACTCGGTGCACGAGCGCTCGCGCGCGCACGAGTCGCTCACGACGGTCACGCGGCAGAGGTCCTGCGCCGGGTCCGCGGGTTCGGGAGCCGCGGCGGCCGAGGACGAAGCGCTCGCCATCGCACGCGGATTGGAGGATTGCGCATCTGAAGCTCGCGCGCGAACGCCTCGGTGCTGCTCCCGGTCTCGTGGTGCTGATGTTAATCCGAAGAAGTTCGAAGGCGTTGAGATGAAGATTCGCGCGCAGCTGGAGAACGAATCTTTTGAGCGTCAGTGCTTTCGCGCGATCGAGTCGACTGTTTACCATCTCGAGTGACCCCGTTGACACAGCGACTGTCGATGCTGTTGCACTCGTTGTCCACACCGCGCTCGTGAGCACGTCGCGGGCATTGCCCTCGTGACTTGAGCTCTCATGAGATCCAAGACCTGGAAGCGGCAAGATGAATTTGCCACTGGAAAAGGGATAGTAAAGAAAACGAGTATTGTGAAGTTTGTGTGTCCCAAAATCCAAAAACCTTTCACCATGGCTGCAAAAGAAACCTGAAAGAGTCCAACTTTAACATTGACTTCTCTCAGCGAGATTGGAAAGCTGACATTTGTGTGCAACCTAAAACCACGCCTAGAATGAATCAAGTTGCAAGCGGCTTCAGTCAGTACAGTACTTCTTTCTATAAAAACGAAGCGAGTTCGGCATTGCCCTCAATGCATGAGCATGAAGCAAGGGATTCCCAGAGGATCTCCAGGAATTTGGTCAAAACTTGCTCTCAAGTGTGCAAAAAAGAAACAAAAATTAAGAGCAAAACTTTGGGTTGGTTTGAAGTTGTGACTGACAGTGTACAATAATGCTGCCTGTATATCACGACCTCCAACTGCGCCTCGCGTACCGACTGCTCCCAGTCGGCAGCCGCTTCTCCTTCCTCCAGCGCCAGCGACCCGACATCATGATCTGCCCGTTCACGGGGTGCGACGCTGTCGAGACCGAG
>JAASGA010000353.1:0-22281 GCA_023334105.1 Globisporangium nodosum
AGCACCTCAACGGCTCCATCATGCAGCGCCAGGATCTCGCTCTGGGTCTTGTCGAGTGCGCTCTGCGTGCGTGCGACGAGCACGAGCGAGTATCCTTTCTCGGCGAGCTGGAACGCCATCTCGCGGCCGATTCCCGAGGAGCCGCCAGTGATGAGCGCGAACGGCTTCTGTAGTTTCTGGGAGCTGAGAGGCGGCAGACGCCACTGGTGGTAGCTGGTGAGCGCAGCGTCCATCGCCAGCAGCAGCGCGACGCCGAGCAGCGTGTTGCGCAGAAGCGCCGCCAGCAGCTCCGCAGACGAAAGGAACGCGATTGTGACGAGTCCGGCGGCTGCAAGGAGCGCGGCAGCTGGCGCAGAAAGGTAGTTGAAGGCGAGGTGGAGCGAAGGCATCGTCCGTCTTGAGCTTCTCATGAAGGTAGCAGGCAGATGGTCTAGCTTGAACAGCTTGTTGAGCAAACTTATGTGGTGCATTCGACATGACATATTGAAAACAGTATGGTGATGTCTTGACACACCACATAACAGTAGTAAAGAGTTATTATGCGTGTCAAATCGCGCGACAATTCAGTTCTTGATCGACCAGTACCTCCAGATCTCCTCCGAAGACCGAAGTGACCATGGCGCGCCCCAAGCGCGAGCGTCTCAACGTCATGTGGACGCCGAGCGTGCACGTGTCCGGCGTGCTCATCATCGCGCTCACGTTCCTCAAGGCCGAGCGCGTCGTGTCGTGGCTCCAGACGCTGCTTTTCGGCGTCTTCCTCACCGGCTGCCTCGACGTCGCGCTCTCGCGCTACCACAAGTGGCGCTTCGAGCCGACGGCGCCGCACGCCAAGCGCTATGCGCTCGTCACGGGCGCGAGCTCGGGCATCGGTCGCGCGATGGCGTACCAGCTCGCGGAGAAGAAGTACTCGCTCGTGATCGCGGCGCGCACGAAGGAGATCCTCGAGCGCATGCGCGCCGAGATCGAGCTCGTGAACAAGCCCGTGGACGTCGAGGTGTGCGTGTGCGACCTGAGCACGGCCGAGGGCGTGCAGAAGCTCATCGCGTTCGTGGCGAAGAAGGAGCTCGTGATCGACATCCTCGTGAACAACGCCGGCGCGTCGCTCATGAAGGACTTCGTGAGCGTCACGGAGCGCGAGCTCGAGGACCAGATCAGCCTCAACGCCACGGCCATGGCCAAGCTCACGCGCGCGATCGTGCCGCAGATGGTCGCGCGGGGCATTGGCCGCGTGCTCAACATCAGCTCCACGACGGCGTCCGTACCGATGCCCTACATGGCGCTCTACAGCGCCGCCAAGGCGTTCGTGCTGCACTTCAGCCAGGCGCTCAACTACGAGCTGCGCTCGACGGGCGTGACCGTCACGTGCTTTTGCCCCGGCCCGGTCGACACGAACTTCAACACCGCGGCGAACATCGAGAACCCCATCTTCTCGCACGTCCCGGGCGCGACGACGGACGCCAAGGACTGCGCGGCGCTGGCGCTCGACGCCATGTTCAACGCGGAGGACGTCGCGTACGACTCGACGCTCAACGTGATCGTGTCCACGTGCTTCCGCAGCATCCTGCCGGCGCGCCTCGGCATGTTCTCCGGGGCGATGGCCACGCTCGAGTTCTCTAAGGTGCCGGCGCTGCTCAAGAGGTAGGCGACGTTGGGGAAAGAAGGAGATGCCGGGAGGCGAGTGCGTGCTGGGTTGGGCAGCAAGCCACGTGATGTGAATGCATTGAGCAGCTCTTCGTACGTGTGAGTATACGAGTCCATGCTGACGGCGATCGGTGAGATGCGCCACTGATCTCATTGCTGCGACTTGAGGAACGTCTTCGCGAGGCTCTGGACTGCGTGGATCACGTCCAGCAGCGGCAACGCGCTGTCTCGAGCGATCACCTGCATGACCACAAGCACAACTGTAAGTGAATCGACATCGTGGTTCTTAGCAACGCGTCGCAGGCAAGAGCGCGCACCTTGCAGTCCTCGTACTCGGGGTAGACATTGACGACTTTGTCGCCGTAGAACGCCACTTTCACCGCCACGGCGCGCTCGAACGCTCGGATCGTGATGAACTCGCGGCGGAGGAACACGCGCTGCAGCGTTTTCCTGTCGAGAGAAGCAAGATGCGAGCGTTAGTGCGGCTGTACGACAGAGTTGCAAGGCTGCGTTGGAGATCGTACTTGCGGACGCCCAGCGTCGTCGTCTCTTCGAAGAGAACCTTGAGTACCGAGGCTTCCTGGTGCGGGAGACACAGCACACTGGTGCACACACGCCACACGAGTCAGAGCTCAATGTTTGCACTGCTACAAGCTCGCAGCGCATCCGGACCTAAGGCAAACACCCGGGCGACACTTTTTCATCTGAATCGGCTGCGTCCACACGTCCAGCGCAGGTCCGCCGCTCTCCAGCAGACGCTCGAAGACGAAGCCGATGGCCTGCGGGTTCAGGTCGTCCAAGTTCGTCTCCATGACAACCACGTCCTCTTGGTTGTAGTCGCTCGACGCTGGCAACTCGACAGGAGGTGGTACAGCCGCAGAGCTCGCTGGAGAGAGGGACTGGGAAGATGCCGCCAGACGCGGATTCGCGTGCATCTTCGCCACATCTTGCGGGTCGAGGAGCGTCCCGATCGCAACGCGGACGATGTTGGCGTGAAACGGGAACTCCTTCGTGCCGGCGCCGACTCCCGTGTGCGACGGGACGAAGGCAGGCGGCTCGCCGAACGCAGTTGACAGCGCCTTCACGAGACTGATCCCCGTCGGCGTCACGAGCTCGCCCTTCGCACTGCACACGCACGCACAACGCCACCACTGTCAGTGCCTGCTGCTCAGTCGCTATATCTTGATACCGCATACTAAGTTCGCGCGCACCCTCGCGGCGCTGGACACACTGGGACGCCGATCATCAAGCGGAACGTCGCCGGTGGAGGCACTGGCAGCAACCCGTGCATGCACTTGACCGTCCCCGACGAGAACGGCAGGAACGAGCTGTACACACGGCGCACGCCCAGCAGGTCCAGCGCGAGCACAGAGCCGACCGTGTCGATGATGCTGTCGATCGCGCCGACCTCGTGGAAGTGGATCTCGTCGAGCGCCGTGCCGTGCGTGTGCGCCTCCGCCTCGGCGAGCAGCGTGAACACCGTGATGCTCTGCGTCTTGACCCACTCGGAGAGGTCGCTGCTCAGCACCAGCTGCTTGATGTCGTCCAGATTCCGCATGGGCTCGGACGCGCTGTCGTGAGTATGGTCGTGATCGTGGCTGTGAGTGTGGTCGTGGTTGTAAGAATGTCCCCCTCCGTGGCTGTGGTCGTGGTCGTGGCTGTGGTGCTCGCTGCTGGTCACTGCGTCTACAGGCAGCTTCGCGATGGACTCCGCCTCCTGGTCGAGATCGTGTTCATGATGTCCGTGCTCGTGGCTGTGCTCGTGATGATCGTGATCGTGGCTGTGATGGCGGTCGCCGCCACCTGCGCTGCTGGTGCTCCCAGGCGCCGGTGCCTCCCGGTGCTTAAACACCGAGTCCACGTGCACTTTGGTGCCGGCGATGCGGCCGGGGCCCTTCCACGCGCGGCTTGTGCGCAGCGCCCACTCGCCGTCGATGCCGCGCAGCGACCGGAGTCCGCGCTCGACCTCAGCCAGCGGCGCCCCCTGTCAGCCACGCAGCCCCACAGTCAGTTGGTGTGCGGACACCGACAGAGTACCACACGCTCACGCACTGCGTCGAGGAGCGCGCCCAGCAGCATGTCGCCCGCCACGCCCGCGGAGCAGTCGAGGAACGCGATGGTTGTCGTCATGGAGTCTTTCTCCTATTGTTTTGGATTCGGTTTACTAAATCATGCTTTGAGAAATTAGCGATAGACTGGATTCAATAGTGGATCTGATCAAATGGACATTGCCAAGCTAATTAGAGCTAGAATGTCGAATACATTGAGCGATCTGTCTACTTGAAAAAGTGGACTGAAAATATAGCGACTTCTTAGAAACAGACATCTTGAAGGTTCGCTCGACGATGATGCCGACCGAGATCGCTCGAATCGCTCGAATCGCTTCGACGCCTAGTGTCGCTACAACTCGGAAGACGCAGCAGATGAGCTTGCATCGTGGACTCAATCGCATACTGCGCTCGTCGACCGCAATCTTAGTCGAATCGATCCCCAAGTCGCTGAGTCGCCCCGAAAAGTGGAGGGACTTAGTCGAGGTTGCGAATGTCGCGATATGCACATGCGTCACGGCGATCCAAACGCTACGGATGGTCGTCATCGTTTGGAGCGATCGTCGATGGTGGCGCACTTGCAAGCAGCTTCAGATTGCACGAGCAAGTCCAGGTTGTCAGGTGCGAGCATCATGCTTCAAATTGAGAGACTTTCAGGTGTACCTTGAGTGGGGGCACGCGTCACCAGCGACTGGATTTTCTTGGAGGACAACTCGAAGGAGCTGCATCACCGGCGCACGCGCACAACCTCGATGGGCATCCGATGCTCTCGTTTTGTTGCGGTGTTCGTCACGACGGGCACTACGCTCGCAGCATGAGCGGGAGCACGTGAATGAGCTGCGCAAACGTGCAGCCATGCCATGCATGCTGTGAGTCAGTAGAATTTATGTGGTGCACACTACCGACCGGTATGTACGGATATCGAACTCTGCCTTCAATGCACCCGCCTTCCACAAATGCTGTGGCACTCGCGGATGGTCTGCGAGTCGAGCACAGCGCGAGAGCTCAGAATGGGTATTGTAGGTGTATCTACTACGCTGTGCGTGGTGAGACGTTGGCATCCAAGGACGAGATCCCAGCAAGGCCGCGCTGTGTGCGCATGAAAAGCGGATGCAACGAGGGAGAATCTCTTCGATCATGCATGCTATCAGCAGCCCAGCAGAGGAGGCTGCGAGCGCTCCACGTGGCGCGCAACTTGCTTGTCTCGCGCTCGCTGGTGATCTGGGAGCGAAATCGATCACGCACAGGCTATTCGGCCATGCTGGCCTTGCAAGCTGGCCGAGGTCAGCGCGGCAGATCAGCCAAATGCACCACCTTTTTCATCAGGCGCTGCACATGCACAGGGTGTCGCAGTGCCTCTCGCGGTTCGAATTCTCGGAGTGAAGGGAAGTCAGCAGCGCTCTTCGCGGCCAGAGTGGCCTCGACCTGCTCCATGCACACCATGCACACCATGCACATGCTCATGTCGCTGGTCAAACGTGGCAGCGCGGTCCGTGAGCCTAAATGGGTGTCGCCATACATTTGCGCTCTCTCGCTCGCTCAAGCTCGCTCTGTCCCTGCACGCGCTCGCGTTGAAGTCGCCGCGCGAGTCACCACGTTCGCCAACCTGGCAGCAGCTGCACACATCCGCGCCGACTCCTTTTTCGAGCGCGTCGAAAGCGAGGTGACTGCTGCTGCTGACTGCGGACGTCGCACGGTCTCTTTGAAAAAGATCGTGCGGCAAGCACATGGGTCGCGTAGCCACACCGCTTTCAAAAGCGCAGATCGCGGGAGTGCAGGCAGGCAGGCGAGCAGGCTGGTCATAAAGCAAGTCGCGACATGCTCTCGCTAGCGCGTCACGCCAATCACATCACAACTTTCTTTCTCCTCATCCCCCCTTTTCGCGTCGTTTGAGGCTCGCGTGCCTCTTTGAAAAAGACCTCGTGCGCGTGCGCCAGACCTGAGCGAGGTCCGATGCTGACCACATCACCATCGAAGGTCGGAGCGAGCGAGTGCGGAGATGGCTGCGCACGTGCGCGCTTTCGGCAGAAGACAATGCACCCGAGTTGGCTTCGTCGAGAGAGACACGAACGTGCTGGCAGCGACCTGGTGCCTGCCTGCCTGCCTGCCTGCTGCAGCGCAGGCGACCAGCGTGACGCAGCGCGACGCAGCTTGCTTGCCATCGACCAACGAACTTTGCGCCATCATCGGATGTTGCATCACAAGATTTTTATCATCGAACTGTGCAGAAATCGAAATGTCCCTTGAACGAAAAAAATGGTGTCCATCTGCGACATGAAATACGTTGCAAAAACGGGGCATCCCAGGAAATTAGCCAATCAAAAGTGCATATCGCATATTGAAGCAAGTGCGGATCTAAGCGAGAGGGCATCACTCGCGATTAACTTCCGTTTCTTTAGTTTCCATGCTCGATCCATTTGCACTAGCACAAAGCTGCTCACTTTGGAATTTGCTTCCTCGAGCACAAGCACCTTCCTCCTCCGGTCTCAAAGATCCTCAAGACCCTTTCAAGACCCCCCAAGGCTTCGCAGGCGTCCCGTCAAGACCCCTTTTCAAGCTTCAAGGTCCCCCTTGCACCTTCCCCCCACGCCCGCTCGTCCGCCCCTCGTCGTCTCGGTAGACGACCCACGCTGGCAGCCACGCGCGTCGCCACTCCTTCCCCACTCGCCAGTTGCAGCCCCCGCCTCCGACGCTGGGACGCAACGCCGCTCGTGATCAACCGCTGAAGATGATGTTCTTCGGCGACTCCGCGGCGCAGCGCAAGAGCTCGGCGCAATCGTACCCGTCTTTCACGGGCTCGGCCCAGTCGTACCCGTCGTTCACGGGCGCGACGCTCCAGTCTCCGCGCATGTCGTCCGACTACATGGATATGTCCCTCCTTACGGGCAACCACACACCGCGCGCTTCCGCCGGCAGCAGCAACGCGCTGCTTCTGCGGCGCGAGAGCACGCCCGGCACGTCGTCAAACGACGACGACCCCCACCACCACACTGCGTCGCAGCAGGACGGGGAAGAAGACCACCGCAAGCGGTTCCTCAGCGACGCCGAGCGCCTGCTCGCGGAGCACCCGCGCGAGGCGAAGCTGTCGTTCTCGCAGCTCGACTCGAACGACTCGAAGCTCTGGCAGTCGACGCCGCCGAACGCGATCGCGGGCATCCTCCAGACCGACCTCCAGAACGGTCTCAGGTCGAACCAAGTCGAGGCCAAGATGCAGCAGCACGGCCCGAACCAGCTAGACGAGGAGCCACGCTCGCCGCTCTACATCATCTTTCTGCTGCAGTTCTACAACCTGATCATCGCGATGCTGCTGTTCGCCGCGGTCGCCTCGCTGGCATTCCAAGAGTGGGTCGAGGGCATCGCGATCCTGTTCATCGTGACGCTCAACGCGACGATCGCGACTATTCAGGAGAACAGCGCGAACAACGCGCTCGAGGCGCTCTCGCAACTCTCGAGCCCGCAGTCGGTCGTCATCCGCGACGGCGCCCAGCAAGTGGTGGACAGCAAGTCGCTCGTTCCCGGAGACATCGTCTTGCTCGTCACTGGCGACGTGGTGCCGGCCGACATCCGCCTCGTGCACAGCGTCGACCTCAAGTCGAACGAGATGCTGCTCACGGGCGAGTCGGAGGACGTGTCGAAGAAGTACAACGCGTCGATGGCGAACGCCGGCAAGTCAAACAAGTTGACGGCGGACAACATGGTGTTCTCGTCCACCACGATCACCGCTGGCAACGCGCGCGGCGTGGTCGTGGAGACAGGCATGAACACTCGCGTCGGCTCGATCGCGGCGCTGCTCAAGGCGAAGTCGGGCGGCGAGAGCGCCGAGGGCGGCAAGAAGAAGTGGTTCCGCAACCCGATCGCCGAGTGCATCGCGCGTCACAAGCCCAAGCAGACCCCGCTGCAGCGCTCGCTGCACAAGCTGGGCTACATCATGGGCGTCATTGCGCTCGTGGTGTCGGTGCTGGTGTTCGTGATCGGCATTGCGCGCGACTACATCGACCCGAAGCACCCGGAGCGTCCCGGCTGGCTCACGATGATCATGTTCGCGGTCTCCGTCGCTGTCAGTGCTGTGCCGGAAGGTCTCCCGATGGTGGTCACGATCTGCCTGTCGACGGGGACGGCCAAAATGGCGAAGAAGAACGTGCTGGTGCGCAAGCTGGCGGCCGTGGAGACGCTCGGCGCGGCATCCGTGATCTGCACGGACAAGACGGGCACACTCACGGAGGGCAAGATGACGGCCGTGAAGCTCTGGGGTGATTTCAAGGAGTACACGATCACCGGCAAGGGCTTCAACCCGGAGGGCGGCATTTTCCTTGACGGCGTGAACCAGACGGCTCCTGGCAGTGGCAACGTCCAGGTGCGCTCGACGCTGCTTGCGAGTGTGCTTTGTTCGAACACCCACTTGCGCCAGAAGGAAGTGGACGGCGCGATGACGTGGGTGCCGTTCGGGAACTCGTCGGAGGCACCGCTGATCGTGGCGGCCGCGAAGGCTGGCATCTGGGAGGACTACGTCGCGGACGAGTTCCCGCGCATGGTCGAGGTGCCGTTCTCGTCGTCGCGCAAGATGATGATCACGCTGAACCAGCTGCCGCCGAGCGCCAAGTTCGGCCAGCTCCAGCTCGAATCCAAGGCCAAGTACGTCGCGTGCGTCAAGGGTGCGCCGAACTACATTCTCGACAACTGCACGCGCTACTGCCGCACGGACGGCGTCATGGCGCCGCTCTCGGACCAGCAGCGCCAGCAGATCCTGCGCGCCGTGGACAACCTGTCGTCGCAGGCGCTCCGCGTCCTGGCGGTGGCGATCAACCCGCTCACGAACATTCCGTACGCTATGGACTGCGACGACGCGGACGAGAAGTTCGAGAGCCTGTCGCACCCGCTCGTGCTGCTCGGACTTGTCGCGTCGATCGACCCGGAGCGCGATGGCGTCCGCGAGGCGATCGCGAGTGCGCGCATGGCATCGGTGCGCACGGTGATGATCACTGGCGACTACCTCAAGACCGCGGTCGCGATCGCGAAGAAGATTGATCTGCTCCAGGTCGGCGCGGACGAGGACGAGGAGGCAACGGACTGCTCGAGCCTGCGCCCGCGCGGAGACGTGTACCTGCCCGAGCCGGACATCGACGAGATCACTTCGCGCACGCTCGTGTTCGCCCGTGCCAAGCCGGAGGACAAGATCGAGATTGTCAAGTCGCTGCAGCGCCAGGGTCTGATCGCCGCGATGACTGGTGACGGCGTGAACGACGCGCCGGCGCTCAAGGAGTCGGACATCGGCGTGGCGATGGGCATCTCCGGCACGGAGGTGGCGAAGGGCGCGTCGGACATGATCCTGACGGACGACAACTTCGTGAGCATCGTGGCGGCAGTGGAGCAAGGCCGCGTGATCTACGCCAACATCCAGAAGTTCGTCATGTTCCTGCTGTCGACGAACATCGGCGAGATCATCTTGATCGTGACGTCAATCTCGCTCGGGATGCCGATGCCGCTCGAGCCGCTGCAGATCCTGCTGCTGAACCTGTTCTCGGACGGCATGCCCGCGGTGGCGCTAAGTCTCGAGAAGGGCGACCCGAAGATCATGGAGGACCTCCCGCGCCCGAAGAAGCAGCAGTTGATCCACGGCCGCCTGTGGCTCATCGTAGCGTGCAACGCTTTGATCTTGGCGGTCGGCGCGATGGGCACGACGGTGCTCGGCCTCTACTGGAACTTCGGACTCTTCTTCCAGGACGACATCCTGGCAGCGGGCGGCGGCGCGCGCGGCACGGACCTCACGAACGTCACGTGCCTGCGCTGGAACGGCATGGGCGCGGGCTGGCAGCTGCGCGGCAACTGCAACGCGCGGCTCGCGGACGACTCGTTCGTGTTCGGCGCGTTCGGCGGCAGCACGAGTATCGTGGACACGGCGGCGGTGTACTGCGAGCCGGACCCGTACTTCGAGTGCGTCTCGGAGGGCCTCGCGCGCGCGCAGACGATGACCTTCGTGAGCCTGGCGTTCACGGAGGTGCTGCGCGCGTACACGCTGCGCAGCTTCACGGAGCCCATGTTCACGCGCATGTTCTCGAACCGGTACATGCAGTTCGCGGGTGGGCTGTCGCTGGCGCTGACGCTGCTGACGACGCACGTGCCCGTGGTCATGGACGACATCTTCGGCTTCGCGTACCTCTCGTGGTTCCAGTGGCTCGTGCTCGTGGGCGTGGCGCTCAACACGACGTTCTGGGGCGAGTTGCTCAAGACGATCCTGCGCCACCGCGACCTGGAGCAGCAGCGCTGGCGCGCCATGCGCGAGGGCTTCGAGGCCGTGCTGGTCGAGGTGCGCACCGTGCGCCACCACGTCGAGAAGCTCGAGAAGTGAGTGTCCGTCTCTGGTGGACAAGTTGAGTGGCAAAGTGGACAATACATTTGGATGTTTCTTTTTCGTATCTCATCGTTCGGTTTCTCAAAACTTGCCTGTATAGTAATCTCACTTGCCAAAATAACTGCTGTAGCTAAAACACTACCTAGGTCTTGCAAATCTAGTCGCGAAGCGCTTCGTCTCATGAATTTTGACGACACCAAAAGTTCCCACCGACATCCATCTGCTCCAATCTCGAGTTCAAGCGCAGTGTGCAAACTGCTGAAATGCTGCTGCTGTCCTCCTTCACAGCGCTCACTGCTCCACCGTCTACACTCACAGACACGCTGGCAAGCAGCGAAGGCAGCCGCGTACAGCGAAGCAGCAGGCTCGTGTGATGTGATGGACCTTCAGAATTGCGGGAGATGGAGTGCGAGGAAGTCAGTCGCAGTGTCCAGACTCGCAGCACGGCAGTAACCCCGAACTTGGTGTTGCTGCGGTGCTGCTCGGACAACTCGCTTGCCTTTCGAGCCTAATGCGTCAAGATGCCACCGGCTGCATGCTCCCAGCGCCGTTCAGCTGAGCGCGCGACGCGATTCTGATCGCCGCGAATCTGCGAAACCTCATTGTGATGAAAGCTGAGCTCGGCGTCGCAGCATTAGCATTGATACTGCGACATCGGCGCCTTTGCGGCAAATGCACTCACGCACAATTGCTGACATCTCTTTTGGCTCCTGGATGGCCGCTGGTGTCACTGGTGTCGCTGGTGTCTCGCTGCGCGGTGGTGGTGTCCGTCAACCTTTCGTCTTTTATCGGATTGCTGTGCTCAATAGTGGCACCTGGCGATCCTCTCACCAGCAGCACTCCAAGCCAAGCTCGAACTCCCCCGAAAGCACTGGACGAGAGCGAGCGAACGCGGGGCGCTAGGGGACAATCTTCCGCAGCGGCTTTCGGCACAATCAGCGCGCGCGGTGCCATTCGTCCTGCACGTCCTGCTCACACTCAAGTCGAGTGCCTCTCCTACTTTTTTTCGAACTCCTTCCCAAAACCTCACAATTCACCCACGCTTTCTCCAAATTTCCAGGTAAAGAATCCAGAAGCTTCGGTTTTCAGGAATATGTGGGCCACATAGTGTGGTTTCCGTCCCGAATGTAATAGTATAAAATGCGGGACGAACCCACCTCCTGAGTTCTCGCTCGTGTCATTCGCTCACTCGACTCGCTCGACTCACTCGCACTCTGGCGCCGCAGCCGACGCCTTCCTTCCCCACCACCTCCCCCCAGCGTACAGTCAGCCGCCATGCCGGAGCTGCACGTGACGCTCATCAAGGCCACGGACCTGCCGGCCGCCGACTCGGGCTTCCACGGGCGCAGCAGCGACCCGTACGTGACGCTGCAGGTGGGCGACGAGCGCGTGCGCAGCTCGGGCTTCAAGAACAGCCTCAACCCGGTCTGGCGCCCCGCCGAACGCTTCGAGTTCGAGGTGATGGACGTCGACGCGCAGAAGCTCTACGTGCGCGTCGTGGACCACGACACGATGAACCAGGACGACCTCATCGGCACGCTCTCGCTGCCGATCGCGCGCTTCGCCAAGCACGCCAACAACCCGGTCGTCGAGACCTTCCGGCTCGACGTGCCGGAGGAGTTCGAGCGCCAGCACTGCGACTCGTCGATCGAGCTCGAGGTCTGCCTCAAGGTCGAGGACGACGGCCAGAAGACGCTGCACATCTGGGAGAACGAACTCTGGGCGGGCGGAAGCTGGATCCCGGCCAACAACCACGAGCGCAAGCACTGGTCCACGTTCGACCAGAAGGTCTCGTCCAACACGTTCGAGGACGTGGCGCCCGAGGTGCCCGACGGGCTCGAGGGCCAGGGCTGGGCCTACTCGACACGGAAGGGCGACGAGCACGGCTGGTCCTACGCGGACTCGTTCACGGGACCCTGGGCGTCCGCCAAGAGCTCCTCCAGCTACGCGCGCCGCCGCCTGTGGCAGAACAACTGCCGCCCGGCCATTGCGTGCGAATAGCTGCGCGTCTCGACTGCAGCAGCAGCATCATCACCAGCAAGCAGCACACGCGCAGCACCAACAAGAGAACCGACGACAAGAGAACTGACGACAAAGAGCCGAGCGGGGAGGGGAGCAGACGACGACGGCAGCAGCCATCCAGTGTTTCGGTGTGTGTAGGCAGGCGGCACGCTCCTGCTCGTGACGACGGCGCCTCACCGTGTGTACATTCATTCTCTCTCTCTCTGCGCTGCGCTCCCAGTCTAAGTCTACCTAATATAACGGAGAGAGCCTTCAATCATCATGACGGCGGCGGCAGTGGCTCGCAGGCGTCGAGGCCCGGCAGGAAGCGCGTCTCGGCCGCGAAGAAGTGCGTGCGTCGCCGCAGCAGCCGCGCGTAGAAGTAGCCGGGCAGCGGCGTCGCGCCCATGCCGTCCATGCACTCGAAGGACGTGGCGACCGCGCGCCGCTCGTGGCGCGGCGTCACGCGCGTCGGGTTCACGTTGAACATGCGCGAGCGCTCCGCCGTGAGGCTCTTGTCGAGCCCGAGCGGGAACGGCTCGAGGAGCGCCTTGCCGTTCACGTACAGCAGCTCGGGCGGCTCGCGCGGGTCCTCCGTCGGCACAAAGTGCGCCATGCTGCCGCAGAGCGACGCCGGGTGCTGCCGCAGGTCCTCGTTCGGCACCGAGTCGAGCAGGCTGAGGCCGTAGGGCGAGAAGAAGTAGGGCCGGTGCGCGAGCTCGAACGCGAGCCAGAAGGCCTCCTTGTCGCCCCAGGAGAACTGCAGCTCGAAGCGCACGCGGGTGATGAGGTGCTTGAGCACCGCGAGCGCCGGCCCCGCGCGGGACTTGTCCACGAGCACCAGGGACGAGTCCTGCTCGTGCGCCGTCGCCTGCTGGTACGCGAGCGAGTCGAGGAGCTGCTGCGACGGCGCCGGACCTGCGAGCCCGAACTGCGCGTAGTCGAACGTCGCGACGAGGTGCTGCAGCAACTGCGTGCCGTTCGCGCTCTCGAGCGCGCTGTTGAAGAACCGGCCCATCTTGTACACGCGGTCGTAGAAGAACGTCGTGCCCGTGCGCACGTAGCCGCTCATGGCGCGCAGGTCCGCCGGGTCGCGCATGAGCACCGCGTCGGCGTCCAGCAGGATCACCTCCCGGATCCTGGTGTGGTACAGCGCGAGCGGCTTGAGCCAGTAGCTGCGGAATGACTTGGCGAGCTCCGCGTCGCCGAAGAACACGTCGTCGAGGTCGTCGCCGAGCCCCGAGCGGTTGAGGATCTCGGCGCACACGTCGACGATCTCGACGTTCGCGTCGTTGCGCGTGAGCAGCGCCTGGGACTCGGCCGAGAGCTCGTCCGCGAAGCAGTGGTACACCTGCACGAGCTCCTGGTTCCCGAGGCAGCGCAGCTCGCGGATGAGCGACGCGCCCATGGACGCCACTCCGTCGTGCAGACTCACGACGACGCCGCGCGCGTAGCGGTCGTGCTGGAGCTCGGAGCTCGCGTTCCCAGTGCTATTAGCTCCGGTGCTGCTGTTGCGACTCCGGTGCTTGGGCGACGGCTCCGACTGCAGCAGCTGGAGCTGCAGGTCGTGCGCGCTCGGGTCCGCGAAGACGCGCATGGAGCTCGCGAACCGCGGCGCCAGCTGGGCGCTCGGGAAGGACGCGATGGAGCCGAGTGCGAGGCAGCAGAGGCACGCGAGCAGCCAGAGGATCGTGCGCCGGCGGTGCTCCGCCGCTGGTACAGGAGACTGCAACGACGACGCCGCCATCGCGAGTGGCGACTGAAGCGCAAGTGCGAGCGTCGACGGTGGCGCGCGCCGAAGACCTCCGGCGGTGGTGGCTGCCAAGTGCATCATCACATCAGTGCCGATCACATCTTCCTGATCGCCATGTGTGACACACTGGCGCTAATCAAGTGGACGGTGTTCGCGTGTGACTCTCTTACTCCTACACTCTCCCGACCACACGGCGGCTAAGCAGCGGACGCGGCCGCGAGCTTCGCCGGCTTCGCGCCGTCGCTCGAGCCCTTCCGGACCGAACTCTCGTAGCCCGGGAACCGCTCCTTGAACTTAGAGTCCGAAATGACGATCCAGTACGTCATCCCCACGAGCTCCTCCCGGGACAGGAACGAGTTGTGCCAGAGGAACTCGAAGCGCGGCTGCACGATGCGGTCCACGTTGCGCATGATGATCGCCGGGTGGCGGTAGATCCGCTCGCGCGGCAAGCCCACCACGGTCGTCAGGTACGCGTACGCGCGGCGGAGCTGCGCCGACTTGGACATGATGATGCGCGGGTTGACCGCCCACGCCGCGGCGGTGGCCTCGCGGCTGCCCAGCAGCTCGTCGAGCACGCGCAGCTTGGCGTCGATCGAGTCCGGCGCGAGCCCGAGCACCTCCGGCGTGCTCGTGAGCAAGTTCGTGATCGTCTGGTCCGCCAGCCCGCGCTCCTTGAGCAGCGCGATCTTGTACTCGAGGCGCTCGAGTCCGATCGACATGAACTGCGGGCACCGCTGCAGCACGCCGACGACCTGCTTGGGGCTCAGCCCGTTGGCGAGCAGGAACTGCCGCTTCGGCTCCAGGTTCTCGCGGATGCTCGCCGACACGGCTTGCGGGAACACGGAGATGAGGAACGGCAACTGCCAGTCACCCATTCCCGACACATGCCATCCGTTAGATGCCATCGCCGTGGTTGCGTGCCTCCTCCCTCCAGCACCTGCTCACAGGACCCACCTTGGACGCCGGGACGCCCTGCGCGATGTACCACTCCTTCACGTCCAGCAGCGCCTGCTCGCGCACGCCGAGGATGTTGGGGTGGCGCCCGATCGCGCGCACGAGCAGCGGCCCCGTCACGCCGTTCGCGCGCAGCCACTCGACCTGCAGATTTCCTGTCGTCAGCCCCCAGTATCCTCACCACAGTATCTACTCGCAGCAGCAGTGCACCTTATCCTCTACTGTCGACGGCAAGTACTTGGTCAGCTACACACCAGCAGGAGCAGCAGGAGCAGCAGCGTCAGCGTGAGCACCACAGGACCACCACTTCTGCACCAGCCATGCACGACACGCTGCTCGCACCATCGGGTGCATGGCCACGGCCGACAGCGCGACGCTCTTGGTGAGCCCGATATGCTCCAGGTACGCGAGCGTGCGGTCCACATCCTCCAGCGACAGCTCGGCGTGCGTCTTGTCGAGCTTCGCGGCGATGCGCGAGTAATACGCGTCCGCCTGCTTCTTCGAGGGCGCGCGGGCGTCGGAGAAGCGCGAGAGCGCCGCGGCTTCCGGTGGCGATGGCGGTGGAGACGAGGCGGACGACGCGAACGCGCGCGCAGCAGCTGCGGCCACCGGCGGCTCGAGCCAAGCAGCGGTGGCGGCAGCGCGAGTTACGACGCGCAGCATTTTTGAGCAAATGACTGGGTTACGAGAGGTTACATAATATAGCTTGATGTGCAACCTGCAGGTTACACATCAGGATCGGGAGCAAGGATGAAGACAACAGCGCGTGCGTCCTGGTGTCCGTGCGTTTGGGCGAGTGTTGGTGTACTCGATATGCAAAAACCACTGTGTATGTGTGTGTGTGTGTGTGTGTGTGTGTGGCGACGGTGCTTACGCGCCTTGCTGGTCGCCTTCGGCGCGTTCGTTACCCAGGACGAGGTCGCCTTCGCCCTCTCCTTCCTCTTCTCCCTCCTTCTGCTCTTCGCCGTCGTTCGGTTCTCGGTCGTCGAGGTGCTGGTCGCCGAAGGGCAGCTCGTTCGTGGTGGCGGTCGACGCAAAGTTGAACATTCGGTCTTCGCACTGATCGAGCGGCGCAAGGTACCCGGACTCGAGTGCAAACATGTGCGTGCGGCGCCGCAGCAGGCGCTGAAAGAACACGTCGGGGAGCTTCGCAGAGCCGTAGCCCGCGAGACACTCCTGCTGGTTGCTCGGGCGGTTCGGCATCTTCTTCCAGCGCTGACGCACGCGCCGCGGCGAGACGAAGCGCGGGCTGAAGTTGAAGAGGTTCGCGTGCGGCTGGTGGCGCAGCGCCTTCTCCTTGCCCACGGGGTACGGCTCGAGCAGACTCCGGCCGTTCACGTAGAACAGGTCGGGGACCGTCGAATTGAGCGGGAGGTAGTGCGCCATGTTGCCGCAGAGCGTGTCCTCGTGCTTGCTCATGTCCTCGTTCGACGACGACTCGAGCGCGCTCACGCCCCACGGCGAGAATGTGTAGTTGGCGTGCGCGAACTCCCACGAGAGCCAAAACGACTCCTTGTCGCCCCACGAGAACTTGTACCGGAAGCGCTTCTCCGTGATCATGTACCAGAGCACGTCTAGCGCCTTCCCAGCGCGCGCCTTGTCCACCGCGAGCATCGACGAGTCCTGTTCGTGGCATGTCTGTCCCTGGAACGAGAGCGAGCTCAGCATGTGCGCTGAAGGACTCGGACCCGTCAGGTTGAAGCGCGCGTACGGGAACTTGCGGAGCCAGACCTCGAGGTAGCGGAACTGGCGCGCGTCCTTGCCCTGGCCCAAGCGGATGATCTTGTTGAAGTTGCGCTTCTTCTTCACGACGCGGTCGTAGAAGAACGTCGTGCCCGTGCGCTCGTAGCCCGGGAGCTCGCGGATCACCGCCGGGTCTTGCATCGCCAGCACGTCCGCGTCCATCAGGAGCACTTGCGTGATGTTCGTGTGGTGCAGCGCGAGTGGCTTGATCCAATAGCTCGAGAATGTCTTGGCGATCTTGAGTGACAGCTTCTTCTTCTCGACCATCTCGGTGCACACGTCGACGAGCTGCACGGGACTCTCCGGTGTGCTCACCATCTGGAGCAGTGCGCGCGATCTCTCCGACAGCTCGTTCGGGAAGCAGTGGTAGATTTGCACGAGTTCCTTGTTGCCGAGACAGCGCAGCTCCTTGATGAGCGACACGCCCATGGCGACGATGCCGTCGTGGAGGCACATGACGATGCCCTTGTCATACAGACTCGCGGTGCGTGTCGTCGCAGGTTCTTCTACTGCTTGTGGTGGTACGACGCCTGCGGCTAGCGCGCTGGACTCGATGCGGGCTGCGAGC
This sequence comes from Globisporangium nodosum, assembly GCA_023334105.1. Classification (NCBI taxonomy): domain Eukaryota; phylum Oomycota; class Peronosporomycetes; order Pythiales; family Pythiaceae; genus Globisporangium; species Globisporangium nodosum. Next base: position 17,058 of record JAASGA010000353.1, read on the forward strand.
TGCGCCACGGGGAGCACTTCCTCTGGTGCGGCGTGCACCGCGAGTCGGACGAGGTCGCCCGTATGGTCGACTGCCACCACGGACGCGGGCATGTTATGCAGCGCCGAGCTGTCGGACGTGAGGCGGTGGTTGATAAGCGCGAAGCTCACGAGCGCGTAGCCGAACACGAGCAGCGCCACGGTCACGGTCATGCGGTACACGCGGCTGCGGCGCCACCACGGCGCGTTCGCGATGGTACCAACGCTCTCGCCAACCTCGAGCTTGGACTCCATGGCTCGCAACGAAGACACTTGGATACCGTAAAGAGCAAAGTGGTCGAAGGGGAAGAAGGAGACTTGGGAGACTCGAGAAGACGCGACTTGTCGGAGATTCTTGCTCGAGAAACGGTGCGCTCTCAATGACGCACGGCGAGTATCCATGTATTAACTAAACAGGTGAATTAGAAGTTGCTATTGTGTGATGGCATATCCGAGTTAGTCAATACATTACATTGGCAAGGTTCTCACAAGTCGCACGGGATATCATTTTCGATGCGGGAAATGGCTACTTTGGCGACCACATCGTTCCCTGCGAAGGCGCTGGTTGCACGGTACGGATTCTCACGAACCTCTCAGGACACGGCCTGCTTCCTTCTTCTCCGACCTTGCTGGCCTTGTCGGACCACTCGAGTACTTCCAAATTCCATTCTATGCCATCACTGACAAGACATAACGGAAGATCCGCTCAAGACGCGATGGTGTACCTCCAGCGCTCCACCAGACCAAACCGCAGCAGTCGCGAGCGGGAGTGCGCGGGTGGAGTACCAGGATACTGCAAGCGAGTTCCACTCGCGATGCACCTGCTGAGTGAAAGCAAGAGTTGCCTGTTATCGGATGCAGAAGTGATGCTGCAGTAAAGTCCGACATCGCCACTGGGAAGGACCAACACGTTCGGGGAGTTCCAGTAACACCCGCAAACGAAATAGTCTCCTATCTCGCAGGCTTGTGTACCTCCTGCCCGGTGGAAGACGTAGAGGAGATCGGAGAAACTGAAAAGAGTCGCAATGCAAGGGGCGAGCACCAGTCTCCAAGTCATCGATAGCACTAACTGCACTGGCGCGCCTCCCGAGCTGCTCTACGAGGACAGTAAGACGCTGCTGAAGGCAATCACTCAGAGCACGACGAAGGTTCGTCAAGGAGGTATCAACAAGTCGAACCCGAGCCACGTGACACCAGTACTGGTGCTCGAACTCTGTCTCCTCCATGGGATAGAGTCGCTGGTTCTCGTCCGAGTGCCTTTATGGGCCTCTGCTCCAAGCCGCTGTCGGAGAGGTTCCCAGATGCGGCTGCTGCAGCGCCGCGTGGTGTCCTTAGCAGTCGAAGCCTTGGTGCAGTTGCCTACTGCCTATCGCTGCAGTTCCTGGGCTCGGTCGATCGAGATCGACTTGGAAGTGCGCGAGAGCACTGAGATACTCAGCACTCGAGAATCGGATGAAGAATGAACGCACTACAAAACCGTGTATCGTGCCCTTCATATCCTAGCAAAAGCGAACGCATCGACCGTGCGCTTACCTTGTGGCCATCACGAGGAGGGCAAGGATTGCGAAGGAACTTGTGTCGCACCTGCACGTGTCGTGTGTCGCGCTTTGCAAGCTGCGTAAAGCACTGGCTAATTAGAACAATATGAAGCAATTATATCTAAAGCACTCTGTAATTAGCCCAAAACATAATAATTTATATAAATTGCATTAGATAGCTTAAAATCGTCCATAAAAGTCGGTCATGCCTAGTAAAACCGTTCCTGTCCACAGTGGTGCAAAATGGATCACAGGATGTGTGAGCACCTCTGCTCGACCTCTCGAACCCCGGCACGGCCTCCTCAATGCCCTCGCGCTTCTCACTCGCTCACCTGCCATCCTCGACGCAGGTCCAAATAGCTCAAAAGCCATGGGCGTCGACACAAACACGCAAGCTGGCGCACCAGCTCTCGAGATATCGATCATCCCGGCGCGAAGCGATCTCTCGAACAGCTCCGGTCACCACCGTCGCAGCTTGGACGAAGTCTCTCTCGGCGCACCGATCTCAGAGGCTCCGGTCACTCGATTGCTCAAGACCAACAGCAGCAGCAGCAGCAGTAGCAGCAATGACAGCGAAGAAGCGAGTCGCGACGACACACATCTCGACATCGACAGCAGTCTCGACCACAGCACACACGACGCCGACAGAGGTCGGCAACGCGCCACCAACACCGGGCTGCGGTATGTACTGGTAGGTGTGCTGGTGCTCGCAGCGATCGGGATGCTCCGCGTCGGAGCGATCATCAGCGCGACAGACTACACCGCACCATCCGCTGCGCAGCGGTTCGCGCGCACCGGAGCAGGCATCAACCTGACGCCTTCCTCGAACAGCGTTGTCGTCGCAACAGGGACAGTAAGTGTGATCGCAAGCACGGCCACTCCGCCTCCGCAGCCGAGCGCACCGCCAACAGCGGCGACAGCAACAGAGCAGAACAGCACCGCCGCTGCTGGCTCCGATCAGGCGAGCGCTTGGCCATCCTCGCTGCCGCAGCCGACGCCTGCGGCGTTCGACAGCTCCGTTCCGCGCGACAAGGGCATCATCCTGTGTCTGCACGACGGCATCGTCCCCATGGGCTTGTCGCTCATCAAGGAGCTGCGCTGCCTCGGCAACAACGAACTCGTGCAAGTGTACCACTGCATGCCGGACGAGCTCTCGGCGCAGTCGCGCGAGCTGCTGCTGCGCAACGACAACCGCATCGAGATCATCGACGTGTGCACAGCGCTCGTGGACCGCGAGCTGTTGACGCCGAAGCTCGCGCTCGACTTCAAGAGCTGGTGGGTCAAGCCGCTCGCGATGCTCCACACGAGTCTGCGGGAGCCGATCCTGATGGACGCGGACGCCGTGCTGATGAGCGACCCGGCGGTGCTGCGCACCAAGCCCGGGTACACGCGCACGGGCACGACGTTCTTCTACGACCGCGTCATGGGCTGCAAGCTGTACTTCAACCGCGAGGTCGGCGGCCAGCAGTACCTCAAGAAGCTCGTGTCGACGTTCCCGTACAGTGACTTTGGCCTCGAAGGGCCGGCGCCGTCCGCACAGTACCTCGCCAGCTTCGCGTACGCGGAGAAGACGTGCCACGAGCAGGACTCGTCCATGGTGCTGATCAACAAGGACCGCGCGCGCGAGGGCAAGGCGCTCGCCGTGCTCTGGTGGCTCGTCACGCAGGAGCGCCTGCGCGAGGAGTTCTCGTGGGGCGACAAGGAGTCCTTCTGGCTCGCGTTCGAGCTCGCGCACCAGGACTACTTCTTCTCGCCGTGGGGAGCCGCGGTGGTCTCGTCGTCGCCGAACGACGACGTTAAAGACCACCCGGACACGCTCTGCGGCAGCCTCGCGCAGTACACGCCCGACGACAGCTCGAGCGCGGAGTTGCTGTATGTGAACGGCAAGGCGATGCTCGTGGCGTTCCCCGAAGGTATCGAGACGATGCGGCGCGCTGGCGCCAACAACCTGTACAACGAGAACCCGACGCACGTGGTGCCGCGCCAGCCGCGCACGGAGATCAAGGAGACACTGCGCACGTTCCAGTCCGAGTGTCTCATCGGCCTCGGGTCCACGCCGCTGCCGCCGACGTTCTCGGCGCGGCTGCTGCGGCGGCGCATGTTCTTCCAGGCCGCGGTCACCGGCGTCGAGGCCGCGCTGCACCAGTGCCATCCATTCTGACCGAGCGCGAGCGCGAGACTGTAGCATACACACCACCACATAGACAGCTAGGCAATCAAAGATGCGCGTGCAAGTCCTGCATGACGATGATGCCCATCATCACCACCACGACGACGACGACGGCCGCAAGAAGGATCTGTTGCAAGAGTCGCGGGTGTTTCGCTGTGTGTGTTCCACACAGAACGACTCTTTGAGATCCGCAGCGCTTCGCGCAGCATCACAACGCCACCCGCCTCCCACTCGACAAGAGCTCCTTGAACACTTCTGCCTGCCTCACGTCGCGATGAAGACCGGTGGAGCGCTTGCGTGCGTCGCCCTCGCGCTGCTCGCAGCCGTCGCGCGCGCAGACCTGACGGTGGGCGAGTCCGTGTGCCTCGCGGCGTGCCAAGCCGACGTGATGACGCACCAAGTGAACGAGTGCACCAAGTGGCGCGACCGCCTGCCGCGCCCGGACCTCTTCTCGCTCTGCCAGGACGGCTACGACCTCGGTGCGTATAGTGCTGATTGACTTGCATCTACGAGAGAGCGAGAGAGAGAGAGAGAGAGAGAGAGAGAGTGCTGAACATCTCGCTTCTCTCTCTCTCGGCAGGTGTGAGCGCCGGCTGCGCGGGATACTGCGCGACAGAGGTGGACGAGAGCAAGCTCGCGTCGCTGCGCCTCGACGCGTGCACGTTCCTGCGCGGCACGCCGCCGATGGACCGCATGCGCGCGTGCCAGAGCGGCTTCACGTCCGCGGTCCGGCGCGCGAAGGAGACGTCGGGAGATGCTCGTCGAGCGGCAGAGCGGGCATCGGACACCGCTCAGCGCACGAAGGAGGAAGAGAAGACCCCACCGGTCCAGGACAACGCCCCCAAGCAGGAGGCCGAGCCACCCGCTCCACCGAAGATCTCGGTCAAGAAGGCGCCGGAAGCCAGGGTACGAGCGAGTGCAGTACGTGTGGTCGTGCTGCGTGGGCTAACCTTTGCCTCTTGTTGTGTCGGAAGTAGAACCTCCTGGAGCTCGCGCGCGAAGAAGCGCAGGCGGCGTTCCTCGACCACCGCGCGTCCGACATCTGAGCTGCCAGTCGACTCGTGCGGGACAAGAGGGCAGAAGTGGAGAGACGGGTGGTCGGCGTCCTGACTCGCCACTGTCATGGAGAGGAACAGTCTGCGAGCAGTCTCGATGCATCTTTGAATCAAAGTGCCCATGCATGTTCAGACCCTTGCGAGCTCAAGCGTGATAGATGGCAACACTCTCGCACTTCAAGATTGGCTGGGACTGGCGTTGTACGACTCTGCTTCTGATTATGAGGGCATGTGCCTCGAACTAGCTCGGCCGCACCACACTTCACAGGAGAGAGGGACATCTGCACACTGCACAACGTGTGCGAGACAGCCGCACCAAGGTTCCAGTGTCGACGAAAGCTCCAATCGCTAGTGTGGTGCTGGACACGAGCGTGAACCCGTACGCCAAGTCCAAGGTGCTCTCGTACCTCGTCGGCGAGTACGCGTTCCTGTCGGCGTCAACCA
>JAASGA010000354.1:0-22268 GCA_023334105.1 Globisporangium nodosum
AATGCAGCGCGAAACATGTATCAGCTATCTGTCGGGGTGGTCAGGGAGAGCGAGCGCCGCGCGGAGCTTCATCGGTGACCGACTGCAGCTGAAGTGAGCGTGGGCACGGCGCAAGGAGTGAAAGATCGTGAGCAGAATCGATATTCCCACACGGTAAGCCTCAGGTCAGCAAGTTAGACAGGCTACCTCGAGAATCTCATCGCTAGCTTTCTCGCGAACTCTGTCCAGCCAAGTTGGCAACGGAGGGTCTTCCAAGTTCATGTTGTTCTCGACCGCTGCAGGCATCATGAGATACCGTGAAAACGAAGTCAGAACCAGCAGCGTCAGGATCGGTTTGGGTCGGTGAGCGTTGACACTGTGAGTCGAGGACCAGCATGTTCATGAGTCGTAATGTCTTATGAAGACACAACCGACCGACCGACCGACTCAGCACACGCCATTTGCTTGTCGCTCGATTCCTTGACGACTGTACCTCATTGTGCTGGAAAGTCCACAGCTCCTGCGACGAACCGAGCTCAAAGGAGCACGCTGGCGCCGCTCGCGTCTCGACATGCTCGGGCTCTCGAAGTGTGGAGGGAGAAATAACAATACGTTCCATTCCAGGTCAAGGAACGCGAGGCAACGCGGGCGGCGCAGGCGAGGCGAGGCGAGGCGAGCTGCCCTCGATCCCTGCACTGCACTGCGCCGCGTCCTCTCTCGTTCTTCGTAGCTAGCTAACAGGCGCAACGATCGCGTACAGATCGTCCGCAAGGTTCTTCGTCGACTCCTTCTTGGACGACACTTTGATGTGCTGGAGCGTCTCGGGCAGCCCTGGAAACTGCAACCTGTGCAAAACACACATAGACAACCACCATCAAGAATGGTCAGCAGTCCGGCATAGATCATCACCAGACGAAGCACAGATACACCCAAGACCACGACGACGATGACGCACTCGGATGCCAGCGCGCTGTCGTTCGCAAAGTTCTGGATCGCGAAGATCGCGAATCGAACGATGTCTTCATCGTCGTCCTGAAGCATGATGCTCAGTCCGTCGATGAACTGCTGGCGGTAGGCTCGCGCGACTGTGCTTCGGTTCTGCGAGTACTGGCATAGGTCCTTCAGGCTCTTGGCTGCCTCGTAGCGCATGAGCGGGTGACAGTCCTTGTTCTGAACCTCCTGCAGAAGCAGATCCAGCTCCATGGTGTTCACGGCTGGAGACGACTGAAACAAGTCATCGTGATCATCGGACCAGTCCACCATGAAGTCGAAACTGCCACAACAGAAAACAAAGCACACGCTTGCAGTCAGTCGGCGCGATACGAGACGGTGAAAGGCACACACTGACGACACTTGCGAGCACAAGTCAACAGCTAGAGCGGAGCCTGAAGAGCGCGCGGCTTCGCTTGGCCATCGACACTGCATCGGAGTGTTCACATGCGCCACAAAAGCGGGGAAGAGCAGCTCGTTCCAACCTGAGGTCCGGCAAGTTCTTCATGTCCTTGTCAAGCGATCGGCAGTCGGCGAGGATCTTGTCCACGGTCGAGAGGAACTTCATCTCGTTGCCCTGCGAAAGATTCAACACACACACACATAGGTGTCCGTAAGCCTCTGTTGCCGCCTCGGACCCCTGCTTTCTACCCGAGCACGAGGACACCGTCCACTCACCGACGAGATGTTGAAGTCGACGCGGATGACGGTTCGCGACGGCAGGCGGTGCAGCTGCACGTTGAAGTGCACTTCTTCAGCAGCTACAAGCGCAAATGCCCCAATCTAGAGAAGGGTCCCGCAGGCGACGATCGCCACCTCCAACGTCAGCGCTCTGGTTGTCATAGGCACAGACGCCTCGCCGTCAGCTCCCAGCTCCTTCACCTCAACTCTCTCTTTCTCTACTCCGTTGCTCTCTCGTCCCAAGAAGAGGGAAACAAGAGGTCAAGAGATCAAGTGAGAGAGAGTGGTGCAAGGAGACTGGGAGCTGGCGGCGAGGCGCTGCCATCATCAACAGCCAGCCGCACACGTACAGTCCAGTCCGCGCGCGGCGTACCCTTCACGCCGTTCTTCTCGAGCGCAGCGAGCAGCGCGCGGAAGATCTCCAGCGGCGCCTCCTCCGACTCGAACGACGGGTTCACGCAGTGGTACCCGACCGCGCGCGCGTCCGGGACGTCGCCCGTGGGCATCACGGGGCTCGCAGCCGTCGCAGGAGTCACAGGAGTCGCGCTCTTGGCGAACTTTTGCGGCAGAAACAGCGCGTCGTCGTCATCGTCCAGCGCGCCACCCGCGGCTGTGAACTGCACGGCGACGGCTTTGGTCTGCGAGAGGAACTCGGTCTGGCCCTGCGTGAGACGGACGTCCAGCCAGGTTGAGCGGGGGGAGGAGGGTGGGTGGAAGCAGACAACACACGGCGACCCACCAGCGAGTCGAAGCGCGACGCCAGGAAGCTCGAGCCAAAGTCCGCGCGCCGGTACGTGACCTCGCGGTCCGCGATCTCGAGGTCGTCCAGGTCCGGGACGCCGCCGGCGACGAACGCCTGCACACGCGCGCCACACACACACAGCGCGTGAGTGATTGTCCGTTTGTAAATGGGTCGCCAGACACGCAGTAACGCCCACCACCCGCGCCGCCGGCGACGCGGTCGTGCAAGGCGCCTTTTTCGCGGCGATAACGCACCTCAGCAGCGTCCATGCCGCGCATGTAGTCGTCGTCGTGGTCGTCGTGGCGCTCGGCCATACTTAAGCAGCAGCAGCAGCAGCAGAGGGAAAGGTTCGTGGCGGTTCTGTGTGTGTTTTTGTATGGGCTGGTTGGCGAGACATCAAATACTTGCGCTCAGTATGCCCCAATATTCGAGTAAAACACCAGTGCTTTTCTCTACATTTCCGAAAAATCTAAGAATAATGTGATAAAAAACCTTGCATAGAGCGAGGTTTTTTATATCCAGGTTTGGTGCTGGCCATACAGAATACTCTGTTTTTTCACTACTGATTTCATCACGACAGTGGTCGAACCTGCGTTCCTGTTGCATCCGAGAGCTGATGGCCTCGTGCAGGACAAGCAGCAGCATGAGGGAGCTCCCAAGAGATGTTCACTGATGTAAATTTGTTGCTGCGAGAATATGCAGACTGCTTGCCTCCTCTTCTGCACTCCTGTCCGCGCGTTCATCACAGGAGCGAGTCCTCGTTCTCGACGTGACAGATACTTTTGTCGCTGTCGCTGTCGAGATCCCTGACGGGCAGCTTGCAGGAGCGATCGCGCAAACGAGCGCTCCAGTGACCGAGGTGCAAGGTTTGCATTCGCGGTGCTGTTTTTGGTGGAGGCGACATCGGCGAGTGCGTGCACACTCCCTGGACCTGACTGATCATCTGCTCAGAGACGAGCAGCCTGTGCTCGCGCAGCTCCGGGCTCGTGCTGGCCGATTCATGCCGGGTGTGCTGGGTGTGCTGAAGTGATCGAGTTCAGATCGCAGTGCTACGCTAGCACCTGCAGCGTCGTGGGGCAAAAGATGATCTCGAGAAAGCCCGGCACGCCGCCAAGCATCTGGCTCTTCGCGAGCTCCAGGTAGCGCGCGACGCCCACCCTGTACATCTCGTTCTGGATCGCGAGCTACTGCTCGTTCTTCCCGACCATCGAAATCTCCGGCACGGAGTAGATGTCGAACGGAACACCTCGCCGGAGCGCACGTGCGTATGAAATGCGGGTCCGTCGACTCGTGCATTCTGCTCGAGAACCCTGCGTGTGCGAAGGCGAACCTCAACATCGCGCGCTCATCCTCGCGATGATCCTGAAGGTGAAGGGTGCGCGGTTGCTTACGTTGCGTGGCTAGTATGCTGTGGACGAAGCTGGTCGAGTATCGAGCTGCCCCCACAGCGACCAGAGGTTGCCAACGTCGAGAGCGCTGGCTGGTGTGAGAGCTCGAAGTTCGTTGCTTGTTGTAGAAGTAGTAGCAAGTGATAGGTCCCTGGAGCGAAGCAACTCGAGCAATGTTGTTGTGCAGAGGCAAGACCAGTGCAGGTAGTCAAAGCCTGGGTAGTCAGACGCGCTGCGCGTCATACCTGCCCAAAATAGCGGGTGCAGAATCAGGTGGGTCGTAAACCCGCTAGAACTGTTCAAACTCGGACCGTATTCGACTTTCCTATTCAAAACGTATGCGTTCTGTCTGACCGAGTTGTCCAAAACCCGTGACGGGTTTCGTTTAACAAACCCGGCCTGAATGCGTGCATTCTGCCGATCCAGGTTCAAATTGGAGTTGCAAATCATGCTACGAAATTTTAAGCTTGCTTCAAAACACGGTATTTCGCATTCATCTAACAAGCCCAGCTTGTATAAGATCTCTCTGGTGCACCATAGCACCCTGTTCTGCAAAAAGCCTCCATTTGACTTTTACACAGAAAACCTGGGAACCAGACCACGTCGCAACAATCCACGCAATGCATGCGTGCCCTCTCTCGCCACGAGGAAGCTCTCGCTCATAATCGATCTCGCCTTGCTCCGCACAACAGCTTGGTCTATACCTCCTTCTGCCGATCTCCTTCCAAGAGTCTCCGCTCGCATTCCCCCATGGCCGGCGCAATCGCAAATGACGACGACCCCGCCCCTGCAGCCGTACGCCGCGAGCTGCTGCTCTACGTGAACGGCCGACGCGTGGCGGTGCCCGAGCGGGACGCGCAGCCAGAGCTCACGCTGCTCCAGTTCCTGCGCAACACACTTGGACTCAAGGGCACGAAGCTCGGCTGCGGCGAGGGTGGCTGCGGGGCTTGCACCGTTATGGTCTCGCGCTACGACCCGCAGACGCACCGCGTGCGCCACACCTCGGTCAACGCTTGCCTCGCGCCGCTCTGCGCCATGGACGCGTGCGCGATCACGACTGTCGAGGGCGTCGGCGCGATCACCGGTCTGGGCCACGACGCGCGGGGACTGCACCCTGTGCAGCAGGCGCTCGCCGAGTCCCACGGGTCGCAGTGCGGCTACTGCACACCGGGCTTCATCATGGCGCTCTACTCGATGGTCAAGCAGCGCGAGACCGGCGTCGAGATGACCATGGAGGACATTGAGCACGGCCTCGACGGCAACCTTTGCCGCTGCACAGGCTATCGCCCCATCCTCGATGCCGCCAAGAGCTTCGGCAGCGATGCACCAAAAGCGACGTGCAAGGGAGAGTGCGACGGCTGTCCGCGCAAGGGAAGCCCCGACGTCGACATCGAAGATCTCCAGCTCGACGACGAGAACGGCGGCGTGAAGCAGGTCGCGAGCTGCTCGACGAGCAAGATCCGCACACTAGCAAAGCGGTTCGGGCCGAAGATGGAGCTCGCCAAGAGCCAAGGCGACTCGAACGTGTTCCCGGCGGAGCTGCAGGAGAAGGCGCTCGCGCCAGAGTTCCTTCAGCTGAATGGCAAGACCGTGCAGTGGTTTGCGCCAGTGACGCTGCCGCAGCTGCTTAAGCTCAAGTCGACGCACCCGGGCGCCAAGATCTCTGTCGGCAACACGGAAATGGGCATCGAAACCAAGTTCAAGAGCCTCAAGTACGTCCACCTCATCAGCGTCAGCCGCGTGCCAGAGCTGCTGGCGATCGAGGAGGTGACCACGAGCGACATGATCAACCAGAGCGTGTTTGCCGGTGCAGATCCGTTCCGTGGCGTCAAGATCGGAGCAGCTGTGACGCTCACGGACGTGAAGCAGTACCTCTCGGATCGCGTCAAGGCGCTGCCGGCACACCAGACGCGCTCGTTCGTGTCGATCGTCAAGATGCTCAAGTGGTTCGCGAGCACACACATCCGCAACGTTGCATGTCTGGCTGGGAACCTCGTAACCGCGAGTCCGATCTCCGACATGAACCCGCTGCTCTCGGCGATGAACGCGTACGTAGAGCTCAAGAGCTCGACAGCGACCCGCTTTGTGCGTGTGCGAGAGTTCTTCCTGGCGTACCGAAAGGTGGACCTTGCGAGCGACGAAGTGATCGCGAGCGTGTATGTGCCGTACACGAAGCAGTGGGAGTTCATGCTGCCGTTCAAGCAGGCGCGACGCCGCGAAGACGACATCAGCATCGTCACCTCTGGTATTCGCGTCAAGCTCGACTATGCGGTGTCGTCTGGCGCTTGGATCATCTCAGACGCTTCGGTCGTGTACGGCGGTATGGCGCCAGTGACAAAGGCTGCTGCGCACACGGAGGAGTTCCTCGTCGGGAAAGCATTCGACGCGCACACGTTTGACGAAGCGTGCGACGTGCTGCACGCGCACGACTTCAACCTGCCGGACAGCGTCCCTGGCGGCATGGCCAAGTACCGCGAGAGCCTCTGCTCGTCGTTCCTGTACAAGTTCTTCATCGCGACGTCCAGGACGCTGCAAGAGGAGATCCGGGCGGAGATGCTGGTGACTAGTGTACCGGATGCCGCGTTGCCTGCGCCGCCGGTGATCAGTGACGAGCTCAAGTCTGCGGGCGAATCGTTCTTGCACCAGTCTCGAGCGATTTCCAATGGCTCCCAGACCTACGGTCTCGAGAAGGGTGGGCTCATGGACTCGAAGCACAAGCCTGTCGAGCACGCTCTGGCCGAGCGCACGCCTGTGGGCGATCCGCTCATGCACAAGTCTGCCTACGTTCAGGTGACCGGTGAGGCGGTGTACGCTGACGACATCCCGAATGCGTCAGACACGCTGCACGCCGCGCTGGTGCTGTCGACGTGCGCGCACGGCTGGATCAAGAGCATCGACGCCAGCGCCGCACTTGCGATGGAAGGCGTGCGCGAGTTCTTCGACGCGTCAGTGTTCTCGAAGAACAAGCTCGGGTCGAACAAGATGGGTCCCGTGGTGAAGGACGAGGAGTGTTTCGCGTCCGACAAGGTCGTGTGTGTCGGTCAGCCAGTCGGTTTGATCGTCGCGGAGTCGCACGAGCTGGCGATGGCAGCCGCAGAGATGGTCAAGGTCGTGTACGAGGAGCTGCCGTCGGTGATTACGATCCAGGACGCGATCCGCGAGCAGTCGTTCATCCTGCCGGCGCATACCATCAACAACGGCGACATCAAGCGCGGCTTGGCCGAGTCCGACCTGGTGCTCGAAGGCGAGGTGAGTCTGGGCGGCCAGGAGCAGTTCTACTTCGAGACGAACGTGTCGCTGTGCATCCCGCAGGAGGGCGGGCTCAAGATCATCTCGTCTACGCAAGCCACGACCAAGACACAGGTGATGGTCTCGCGCGTGCTCGGCATCGACGAGAACCGCATCACGTGCGCCACCAAGCGCATCGGCGGCGGCTTCGGCGGGAAGGAGACGCGCACGGTGTTCGTCGCGTGCGCCGCGTCGGTCGCAGCGCACGTGATGAAGCGGCCTGTGAAGTTGATGCTCGAGCGGCACGTGGACATGCTCACGACTGGCGGCCGCCACCCGTTCTACGCCAAGTACAAGATCGGGATCAAGAATGACGGCAAGATCGTGGCGCTCGACCTGGACATGTACAACAACGCCGGCTACTCGCTGGACCTCTCGCAGTCCGTGATGGACCGCGCGCTCTTCCACTGCGACAACTCGTACAAGATCCCGCACGTGCGCGCGACTGGCACGGTGTGTCGGACGAACCTGGCGACGAACACTGCGTTCCGCGGCTTCGGCGGTCCACAGGGACTCATGGTCGCGGAGAACTACATCGACCACATCGCGCGCACGCTCGGACTCGCGCCCGAGGTGGTGCGCGCGCGCAACATGTACGCGCAGAACGAGGTGACGCACTTCGGGCAGCCGCTCGAGGACTTCAACCTGCGCACGCTGTGGCAGCACACGCTCGACAAGAGTGGCTTTGAGGCAAAGAAGACGGCCGCCGCGGCGTTCAATGCGCAGAACCGCTGGAAGAAGCGCGGCGTGGCGATCATCCCGTCCAAGTTCGGCATCAGCTTCACGGCCAAGTTCATGAACCAGGGCGGGTCACTCGTGCACGTGTACGCAGACGGTAGCGTGCTGGTGTCGCACGGTGGCGTGGAGATGGGCCAAGGACTCCACACCAAGGTGATCCAGGTCGCCGCGCGCGCGTTCGGCATCCCGCACGACAAGGTGCACATCGAGGAGACGTCGACGAGCAAGGTGCCCAACTCGCAGCCGACTGCGGCGTCCATGAGCACGGACCTGTACGGCATGGCGACTCTGGATGCGTGCGAGCAGATCCTCGAGCGCCTGGCCCCCGTGCGCGCGCAGCTGGGCCAGGATGCGCCGTTCAGCGACGTCGCGCACACCGCGTACATGCAGCGCATCAACCTGTCGGCGCAGGGCTTCTATATCGTCCCACACGACCGCTGCGGCTACGACTTCGCCAAGAGCGTGGCCGAGAACGCGGCGGTCGGCACGGCGTTCAACTACTTCACGACCGGCGTCGCGTGCACGGAGGTGGAGCTGGACGTGCTCACGGGCGACTTCCACATGACGAGCGTCGACATCCTCATGGACCTCGGCGCGAGCGTGAACCCGGCGATCGACGTCGGGCAGATTGAGGGCGCGTTCATGCAGGGCTTCGGGCTCTTCGCGCTCGAGGAGCTCGTGTGGGGCGACGATGCGCACCCATGGGTCAAGCGCGGTCACCTGTTCACGCGCGGGCCGGGCGCGTACAAGATCCCGAGCGCGAACGACGTGCCGCTCGACTTCCGCGTCTGGCTCGAGAGCAATCAGAAGAACCGCTTCACGGTGCACTCGAGCAAGGCCGTGGGCGAGCCGCCGCTCTTCCTCGGCTCGAGCGCGTTCTTCGCCGTGAAGGAGGCGATCTACGCGGCGCGCCGGGACGCCGGGCTCGGCGACGCGCACTTTGAGCTGCGCAGCCCCGTGACGCCCGAGCGCGCGCGCATGGCATGCGGCGACGCGCTGCTGCGCAAGGTCTTCGACGCACGCGGCGCCGACATGCTGCGCTACCAGCCGGGTGGCAGCTTTTAGATGGTTGTCAGCGTGTGCGACCTTTCGTGTGACTTGGTTTCAGTAAAGTGTGCGTCATGATCCCAGCTCCCTCGCGAGAGTGTCGTTTAGTGATGTCTCGCACGTCCGAATCCGAAAAAAATCTGCACGTGAGACGTGAGTCTGCGATCCGAAGTGCTGTCTCCCTCTCAATAGCAAACGTGCACAATATACATTTAAAGAGGCGTTCCAGTTCGAGTACTGTTTAGCACCTCCGTGCTAGCAGGTAGCATTTATCAAGGGTATTAATTTTTAAATGTCAGTAAATAAGAACCATCACTGTTCTATCTAAGTTGAACAGTTGTCACGCCTCCATTTCCGAATCTGCGCCGACGAGCACACGCGCCTACCTTCCTCCTCTCTCGTCCTCCTCCTCCTCGCCATCGCCGCCATGCTGTCCCCCGCGCTGCTCCAGACCGCGACCAAGCGCTCGGCGCGCGTGCTCTCGGCTGCGCACCTGCCGTCGACGACGCTGCTGCCTGCCTCGCAGACGCTGCAGAGCCGCACCTTCGTGTACGGGCAGCTCTACAAGGTGGCAAAGAAGATGATGCCGCGCATGTCCAACACGGAGAAGGCGGCGCTCGAGAGCGGCACCGTGGGCTTCGACCGCGACATCTTCTCGGGCTCGCCCAACCTCAAGACGCTCGACAAGTACTCGGCCAAGCTCTCGGCCGAGGAGCAGCGATTCATGGACGTCGAGGTGCAGCAGCTCTGCGAGATGATCGACGACTACGCCGTGAGCAACGACCAGGACCTGCCGCTCGAGGTCTGGAACTTCATCAAGCAGAAGGGCTTCCTCGGCATGATCATCCCGAAGGAGTACGGCGGCCTGCAGCTCTCGGCGCACGGCCACTCGATGGTGATCACCAAGATCGCCACGCGCAGCCCGCCCGCCGCAGTCACGGTGTGCGTGCCGAACTCGCTCGGTCCCGCCGAGCTGCTGCTCCGCTACGGTACGGAAGAGCAGAAGAACTACTTCCTGCCGGGTCTGGCGTCGGGCAAGCAGCTGCCGTGCTTCGGGCTCACGGGTCCGTCGTCGGGTTCGGACGCCGCTGCGATGCGCGACTCGGGCGTCGTCGTTGAGCAGGACGGCGTGCTGGGTATCCGCGCGTCGTTCAACAAGCGCTACATCACGCTCGCGCCGGTGGCCACGTGCGTCGGTCTCGCGATCGACGTGAAGGACCCGCAGGGTCTGCTCAAGGGTCTCGGCCACGAGGGCATCACGGTGGCGCTCCTGGAGCGCGACCACCCGGGTCTGCAGATGGGCCGCCGTCACGACACGCTCTCGGTGCCGTTCATGAACGGCCCTGTGACTGGCGAGGACGTGTTCATCCCGATGGACAAGATCATCGGCGGCCAGACGCGCGTCGGCTACGGCTGGAACATGCTCATGGACTGCCTCGCGGAGGGCCGGTCGATCTCGCTGCCGGCGTCCGCGGTCGCCGGCGCCACGCTGTCGGCGAACGCGGTGGGTGCGTACGCGCGTGTGCGCAAGCAGTTCAAGGTGCCGATCGCGTCGCTCGAGGGCATCCAGGAGCAGCTCGCGGTCATGGGCAGTCAGCTGTTCATCATGCAGTCCGGCCAACACATGGTCAACGCCATGATCAACCAGCACGAGCAGCCCGCTGTGATCAGCGGCGTGTGCAAGCAGCAGATCACGGCCCGCGGCCGCGACACGGTGAACCGCGGCATGGACGTGCTCGGCGGCGCGGGCATCTGCAAGGGTCCGAACAACTTCCTCGCGAGCGTGTACTCGTCGCTGCCGGTGGCGATCACAGTCGAGGGTGCAAACATCCTCACGCGCTCGCTGATCATCTTCGGGCAGGGCCTCACGCGCGCGCACCCGCACCTGTACGAGCTGATCAAGACGATCCAGCACGGCGACGACATCGTCGGCTTCAAGCGCGAGGTGAACAACCTCGTGAAGCACGGCGTGGCGAACACGACGGGCTCGCTCGCGGCGGCGGTGACCCGCTCGCGCTCGAAGAACGACCTGCTGGAGCACTACGAGTCGCAGCTGTCGAAGATCGCCAAGAACTTCGCCGTGTCGGCGGACCTGGCGCTTGTGCTCGGTGGCAAGCTCAAGTTTGCGGAGATGATCTCGGGCCGCTTCGCGGATGTGTTCTCGTCGCTCTACCTCGGTTACTCGGCGTGCTGGTTCTACAAGAACAACCGCCACGTGGAGGGCATCGACATCATCTTCGACTACGCCATGACGCAGCTCTGCTATGAGGCGCAGGAGGGCATCGTCGGCATCAGCAAGAACTTCCCGGTGCCGGGCGTCGGCGGGCTCATGCGCACGCTGTCGTTCCCGTTCGGTCTGCCGTACGACGTGCCGACGGACAAGCAGATGCGCAAGGTGGCGGACCTGCTGTCGACGGACAACGCGGTGCGCGACCTGCTCTCGGACTCGCTCTTCGTGTCGAAGGACGAGACCGACCGCGTGGCGATGCTGAACGCGACGCTGCCGAAGGCCGTCAAGGCGGACGCGATCCTCGCCAAGCTGCGCAAGGAGAAGCGCACGGCGACGGCGGAGGAGCAGAAGCTGATCGACGAGGTCGAGGCGGCGCGCGAGATCATCATCCAGGTCGACAGCTTCGAGGGGCTCGGCGCGGAGGTGAACCAGCCCAAGAGCTACGTGCGTCCGGGCATGGTCGGCAGCATCCTCGAGGACCGCAAGAACTAGACACGACGACAGACATCCTAGCGAAATACACGTACACATACATCCACATGGCTGCGAGCGTGCTGGTGGGTGAGTCCGTGGAGGCGTGTCGGGAGACTCAGAGCGAGTGAGGAGCGAGATGCGCGGCGCACACACACACGAGCAGCTCCCCCACTTCCGCTCTGTTGTTTGTTATCGGGTGCCTTTGTTCATCATGCTCGGCTCGACCTGCAAGTTCGCTCGCGACCTCTCTCCCTTCCCCATCACCACGCACACGGGCGCCGCTTTAGCTCTCCTTGACGAATTGCTGGTCGAGGGGAGCAGCAGCACAAGGCACACAGGAGATTGCGTCAGGACTTCAGCATCCTCATCAACACAACGCAGGAGAACGCACCTCGGTGGTCTGCTGCGAGCATCGGACGAAGGCGTCCGCGACCTCCTTGCATCGCAGGATGTCGCTCTGCTTGTCTCTATAGCACTGCAGGCACGCGTCCCGCTCGGGCGCGCACTGCACGTCGTTGAGCGGCGCGCGGTACTTCTTCTGGTTCAGCTCCTCCACCAGGCGCTGCACGCGCGCGCTCTCCTTGGCCTCCAGCTCCTTGGCGACCTGCGCCTGACGCGCCGGATCCGCTGCGGGCGTCTTGGCCACCTGCTGCTTCTGCTTCGCCTCGAACTCCTTGCGGAAGTCGGCGGCGCCCTGTCGTCACGCCAATCAACACCACAGCTCTGTCAGACTGGCTGCTCTCACTCCTTCGCTCGACTCCGCCAGTGCGAACCGCACCTTGCGGTACGCTTCCTGCAGCTGCTGCTTCACGAACGAGTCCTGCCTGCAAGTAAGAGAGATCCGTTAGTACCACCAGCCATGCGCCGTCGTGACACGAGGAAGCCGCACGCACTCGGGCGTCAGCTGCGGCACGGCAGGGCTCTCGGCGGCGTGCGGCGACTTGTCGTTGAGCTGCGCCACGAGCGCGGGCGTGAGGCTGATGGACGTCTGCGTCTCTCCCTGCTGGCGCTCGCCCTGTTGCTTGAGCTCCGTCTCGACGTCGGACGCCTCCACGCGCGACTGCCTGCCGCCCATCGCTCCTGCTCCTGCTGCTTCGAGGCGCTTCTCGTCAGGTTCTGGATGTGGGGTCCGCAGTGTGCGAGATACACTGGATTTTGTCACTAGTTGATTGTAGAGTTCCTTGTTTTTGTCACTGCAAGCTGTATTTATAAATAGTGATAAAAGTGAGGATATACTTCGTACTTTAATGAGTGAGCAGCTTGTCAACGGCAGAGCACGTATGAGGAGGCATCTTGAGAGCTTCACCCTCAGCTAGATCGAGACGGCAGCGCTCGCACTCGGGCGAAGATCGCTTGGTGCAATTCCGTGTCGGTGTTGTCACGCTTGCGACTCGCTCCTGTCTCGACAGCGTTCGGCTCTCTCTGGTCCAGTCATCTTGATGGTTGATTATGGCTTCGCCTTCGACGACTCAACCTCGAGACCTTCAAGCCCCAGCAGCACCTTGCTCCGCTCGTCGCGATATGCATGCGCCTTGCTCAATCTCGCAAGCCCGTGAACAAGCGACCAAGTCCGATTAGGTTTTTGCATCGCGGATAGCCTTGGGATCGCATCGTGTGGTGGTGCTGGACGGATCGCCTCCCCACATGGTGACTTCGCCATGTGTGACACGAACGAGGCGAGGAACAAAGAGCCGATACGAGCTCGTCTTTGCTATTGCAGTGCTGAACGACGTCTATCTTCCAGCTCGGGTCGCGCGCAGGGTGTGTTTGAGCGAGAGATCTCGTCGAGACTAACAATCGTGCACACGCTGGCACGCACGCACCTGGGAGCAAGCACGCTTGCATTTGAACCGAGTGCCGACGAGGCAGGGCCAATCACTTTTCAGCTAGTGATAAAAGTCAAGGGAAATCTTCCTGCTGTACATGATTGCTTCTCAAAAGCGGTGACCGCAATACATAGAATATTGACTTTCACCGTGCAAAACCATCCCTCCGACACTTGATTCCCGTACCGCCCGTCTTTGCCCAGTCGAGCCCCCTATGGCTACTCACCACGTCAGCAGCACCAACACGGTCTCTCTCGTGAGGTCCACGAAAACCCTGGGGTCCAGCCAACCTCACACACGCCGTCCGATCGCTCCCTTGCTCCCTCTTGCTCGAGCTTGGAGCAAGCAACTTTGGCTGCTTTGCCCCGCTGATCCCTCACTCTCCAACTCCCTCGCCGGCGCCGAAGTCCTCGTCTTCGACTCGACAAAAGTCTCCTCTCGACCTTGACAAGCATGTCCGCGATCAAGCAGAACACCGCGATCGTCGCCGCGTCCGTGGTCGGCGGCGTCACGCTCGGCTCGCTGCTGCTGCGCGCCGCGATGCGCCCCGTGCTGCGCGCGCGCGCGACGGCCTTCATCACCAAGATGCTGCTCGAGGCGGACATCGTGATCGGCCGTGACATCGTCGTGCACGACGACGCCATCTTCCTCGACTGGGTCAACCGCGGCATGCTCGGCATCGGCGAGTCGTACATGGCCAAGAAGTGGGAGGCCATCACGCCGCTCGACGTCGTGCTCACGCGCCTGCTCTCGCTGCCCGCCGACTCGAAGCGCAAGCTCTTCAAGGCCTGGAACTCCAAGATCGTGGCGCTCGGCGCGCGCATCTTCAACTACCAGTCGCCGTCGCGCGCGGGCATCGTCGGCGCGCACCACTACGACATCGGCAACGACTTCTTCCAGCTCTGGCTCGACCCGTACATGCAGTACTCGTGCGCGTACTTCAAGGGCGTCGAGGACCCGCTCGACCTCGACAAGGCGCAGCTCAACAAGCTGCACCTCATCGCCCAGAAGCTCAAGCTCGAGCCGGGCATGCGCGTGCTCGAGATCGGCTGCGGCTGGGGCGGCCTCGGTTGCTTCCTCGCCAAGCACTACGGCGTGCACGTCACGGGCATCACGATCTCGAACGAGCAGCTCAAGGGCGCGCGCGAGTGGGCGAAGCGCGAGGGCGTCTCGCACCTCACGAGCTTCGAGTACTGCGACTACCGTAAGATGGACCGCCAGTTCGACCGCGTCGTCTCGATCGCCATGATCGAGGCCGTGGGCTACAAGAACCTCGACGAGTACTACTCGGTCATCACGCGCTGCCTCAAGGACGGCGGCCTCGCCGTCGTGCACGGCATCGCCGCGAACCGCTCGCTCAAGGTGCCGATCCAGCTCTGGATCCTCAAGTACATCTTCCCGAACGGCTTCCTGCCGTCCATCGCGCAGTTCCTGATCCCGTCGGAGCGCAAGCTGGTCGTCGAGGATGTGCACAACCTCGGCCCGGACTACGACAAGACCCTCATGTGCTGGAACCAGCGCTTCCAGGACCACGTCAAGAGTGGCACGATCCAGCGCTCGGACGTCTTCAAGCGCATGTGGGAGTACTACCTCATGTACTGCGCCGCCGGCTTCCGCGCGCGCACGATCCAGCTCGTGCAGGTCGTGTACTCGAAGAAGCGCGCTGGGCGCTACGACACCTTCAGATAAGCGCCGTCGTCGTCGCTAGCGTGTCGCCGTCGCCCAGAGTAGCTGGCCTGACGGAGGCTCTGGATCCCGACGCACCTTCGAACGTTCTCGCCGCCACGCCACTGTGCTTTGCGATGGAGTGCCTGCGCCAGCACTGTAGAGAGAGAGAGAGAGAGAGAGAGAGAGAGAGAGAGAGAGAATACATGTCAGTTGTTCAACGCACTCACTGCCGCGATGCACCTGGACGCTTGCTGCACAAGTTGCTGGTTCGTGTCGCGCTGTTCGAACGAAGATGTGGCTTCGCTTGTCCCGCAGAGTTGAGATCGATCGTCGCTGCTTCAGGCTGGAACACCATCCGAGAAATTACAGCGCATCGAACTGAGCAGGGAGGAGAGAGAGACCATCACGCAAGTTCTTCGTGTGCACATGTATAAGCAGGTTCGCACACGCAAACACGCTCTCGCAGCGACTCTCTCTTCACTGCGGTGTCAGGTACTCGGTGCACTTACACAACCCACGGTCGTACTCTGCTCCGACGAGGAACTCGATGTCGTCCACCGCGGTCGAGATGCGGTAGATCTGCCAAGTACAAGACAAACGTCGTCACTCACCACACCCACCCACGCGTTGCCGATGACAGCCACCAACCAACGTACCTTGTGGGACCCCCACATGATTGAGCCCGAGACAGTCGCGTTGATGCGGAAGACAAGCTCGTTGTTCCGGAACGCCGTCCAGAGCGAGTATGCCTCCGAGTACCCCGGTTCGATCTTGATCGGCGCGATCACGTCCGTGATCGACCCCGCCTTCGCTTCCAGCGGCTGCTCGAGCTTCCAGTAGCCCACGAGCGTGCCGTTGTGGTAGATGTCGGCTTTGCCTTCCTCCAGCATGAACCCGAAGCGGTTCTCGTTGATCGCGCTGATGAGCACCTGATACTCGATCTTCGGGTGGAAGCTGCGCAGGCTCTGGAGGATCGACTCCCAGTCGAACTCGCGGTTGCACACGTTGTAGTCCGGCGTGCGCGGGTAGAACATCAGCGCCAAGATCGTGATGCCCACGAGCGACAAGATGCTCATGAGCCGGATGAAGAACGACCGCCACGTGAACGACCGCTCTCTGGTGGGCAGAGAGAAAGAGAAAGACACATATCAAGTGAGTTCTCTCAAGAGATGACACGGTCACCATACAGAAGTGAGCGCAACGCACCGCTCCCGACGCGCCTGCAGTCGCTCGAGCAGCGCAGTGTCGCCGCTTTCCTCGAACGCCGTCACCTCATGCTCGTCGCTGTCCGAGAGCAGCGGCTCCGCCTGCGACTGCGCGAGCTCCGCGCCCACATCGCCGCTGTGTGGTTACCACCACCATGTGAGCATGTGAGCGAGCTACACCCACATCCATCAGGCAGCACGAAGAGCCCCCACCGCTTCGCCTTCTTCGCCTTCTTCTGCTTCGCCTTCTTCTTGAGCAGCGCAACCGCAGCGGCAGCCGCGTCGTCGTCCGCGAGGCTACGCGTGCGCTTCTTGCGGCGCAGGAACACCGAGCAGATCGCCACGATGCCGCAGCAGCAGCACGTGAGCGTGACCACGAGACAGAGCACGGCGATCACGACCGCGGGCGGCGGGCCGTAGCCCACGTACTGCGGCACCTGCCGCTTGCAGTCTGCACCCAAGTAGCGCTGTGAGTTCATAGGCGCTCTGAGTCTAACAAGGACACGCAGCTAGCACACCTTCGAGGTGGTGGCACGTCGAGATGCCCGTGATGCATCCCGAGGGCGAGCCAATGACGTGGCACTGGAAGTCGAACTCGCAGAAGTGGCACGTGTAGCTGGAGGCAACGCACTCGTCGCAGGTTTTGTACTCGGCGCAGGAGGCGAACGAGCCGTTGGCAGGGGCGGCGGTGGTGGGCGGCGGCGGCGATGCAGCGACGGAGGACGCAGCTGCCGCTGCCATCGCCGCCGTCAGCAGCACCAGCAGCCACGCGCCGCGTAGCTTGAGATCCATCGCTTCTTACTTCTCTGCGAGACTTCAACTGAGGTTGAGAAGCGAAGGTAAAGCTTCTCAATGAATCAGTACTGAGAATGTCTGAGTATACCTGAGAAAACGAGGAACTGTGATACGTAGGAACAGGTGGATCGATCGTGTGGACCCTGCCTTCATCACTCTCTGTCTCTCTCTCTCTCTTGAGACCTACGCGGCGGTCTCGTTCATCTCGCGCTCGTAGCGCAGCTTGTCCTGCTTCGCCGCCTCCACCCACGGCACGCGCTCGTCCTCGCTCATGTCCTTCCACATCTGGGACATCTTGGCCATCACCTCGATGAGCTGCACGCCCTCGGGCATCTCTGCCTTCACCGCCTTGCGCTTCTCGATGCTAAACAGCACGTACGCGCTACGAGGCTTCTTCACGATGTGGTCGAACTTGCCCTTGCCGGACTTGGACGCCTCTTTCTTCACCTTCGGCGCCTTCGACTGCTTCATCGCGCTCGGAGACCATGGGGACTTTGGGAGACGACCCTCGCCACCATGCGGCGAGCTCACGTCGTCGTCCACTCTGTCTCTGTCCTCGGCTTTCACGCGAACACCTGAACTGCCGAACGCAGGCTCTGCCGCGCCTTCCGACTTGAGCTTCTTGTGGCTGTTGGCAACCGGAGACCGCGACAGCACCACCTCTTCTTCCTTCAGCTTCCACGCCAGCATCCCCTTCGAGGCGTTCGGGATCGGCTCCGCGATCTGGCGGATCTTCTTCAGCACATACGACGCCTCCAGCTCCTCGCCCTTCGTCTCGCGGATCAGCGCGGCAAACTCGAGCGCGACCTTCGCCATGTCCATGCTGGTCGCGCGCACCACGAACTCAGCAAGCTCCTTGGCGTACCGGTCGACGATCTCCTCCTTCTCGTCGCGCTCCTTCCGCTTCTTCGAGCGCTTGGCTTCGCGGAGCGCCTGCATCCGCTTCGCCTCCTTCATGATCAACTCGTCCACGCGCGCTTGGTTCCGCTTCAGCTCGTCGCGCGCCGCGCTCAGACGCGCATCCAGATTCTCACGCTGTCTCTGCAAGTGCGCGCGCATCTCAAGCTCTTTCTTCTCCTTGATCTCCAGGTCGGCGTTGTCCTTCTCGCAGATGCGCATGAGCGAGTCGCACCGACGACCGAGTTCAGCGGCGGTGCGAGAGCGCAGGTAGTAGTCGAACGCGAACATCTCGAGGTTGCACAGCTCTTCCTTGATCCGCTCCCACGACCCGTACCCGAACTTGTTCACGAGACAGAGCAACACGCGGTCCTCTTCTTCGGTGAACACCTTGCCGCCCTTCCCTTGGTAGTTGATCGGCATGTCCTCCCACGGGTTTGAGTACCGGTTCACCTTTCGCGCCGTTTCCTCTGTCAAGCGCTCGATCTCAAGCAGCTTCGACTCTCCTTTCTCGATCGACTTGAGGATCTTCGGCCAGTCGCCCAGCTCGTCCTGACCGCGCACGAGGAACTTCTTCGCGTACTCGTCCACTTCGTCAAACGGCTTCCCCATCTCGCGCGCCACAGCCTCGATGTTCCCACGCCCATAGCGAGCAAGCAGCTTGACAAACAGGAAGAACTGCGGCTTGTTCCAGTCACCATAGCCTTCGCGCAGCAACCGCTCCTTCTCGTCGAGCTCCTCGGGAGTCAGGTACTGCACAAACGGAGGAAGAGGAGGCTTCTCAGTCTCCAGCTTCGCCTGCTCGTAGTTTGCACACTCGATCTCGTGCAGCTCCAGCAAGCGCTTGCGGTTGTAGAACTGCCACTCGTCCATGCGAGGCAGGCGCAGCGCCTTCGGCAACTGCTTCGACTTGTTCAGGTTGCTCCGCTTTCCTTCCGACGATCCGTGGCTCTGCCGAATCACAGTGCGGCGCTCACGCTTGCCCATGCCCTCAGCGAAGCTCTTTGCCAGCTCCGCCTCGGCGAGGCGCCGCAGCTCCTCCTGACGCTCCTTCTCGTTCGAGAAGTCGATGCCGTCGTAGTTCTGACAACCTCCGCCGTCGAGCTTGAAGTCGAGCAAGTCGCCCTTGTCGTGCGCCTGCAGCTTCTGCTTCATCTCCTCCGTCCGTTGCTCGCCCCTCGCCAAGATCGCATCGATATCTTCGTCGGTGATATTCGAGTCCACTGCACGGAAGACTTGGTCGGCGCCGAAGCGAATCATCTCGAGCATGTCGTTCTTGCTCAGCTTCGCTTGTTTCTCCTGCAGCCGTCCTTGCTGAACAACCATCGCATCGAGCTTGAGCTTCTGCTGCGCGCGCTCAATGATCTTTTCCTCGACCGACTCGGCGGTGATTAGACGGTACACGTTCACCTCCTTCTTCTGGCCGATACGATGCGCTCGGTCCTGAGCCTGCAGATCTGCCTGCGGGTTCCAGTCCGAGTCGTACAGGATAACGACGTCTGCCGTGTACAAGTTGATGCCGAGACCACCCGCGCGCGTGGACAGCAGGAAGATGAACTTGGACGAGTCCGGGCGATTGTACTCCTCGATCGAGCTCTCGCGGTCCTCGTACGACGTTTGTCCGTCGATGCGGCAGTACTCGTACTGGCGCATGCGGCAGAAGTCCTCCATCACATCCAAGATGCGAGTCATCTGAGTGAAGATGAGCACGCGGGAGCCGCGCTGCTTCAGCTTCTTCAGCAGCTTGTCCATGAGCACCATCTTGCCGCAGTTCTCAACCACGTGCTCGCCCAGCGGGTCCAGGTTCCTGTCTTCCTGTCCCTCGAACAGGTATGGGTGGCCGCAGCACTTGCGCAGCTGCATGACGATGTTCTGCAGCGCGCTGCGTGACACGCCCTGCGCGCCGCCCGTGATCGTGTTCATGTCGCGCAGCAGCAACGACTTGTACAGCGCTTTCTGCATGGCCGACATGCCGACGAACAGCAGTGTCTCTTTCTTCGGCGGCAGGCTCTTCTCCACGTCGGCTTTCAAGCGGCGCAGCATGAACGGCCGGAGGATCTTGTGCAGCTGTCCGATCATCTGCTTCTTCGCCTCGTCGTCGTCGACGTCCAAGTTGAACCACTCGTCGAACTCGCTCGACGACGCGAACACGTCAGGGAGCAGAAAGTTGAGCAGAGCCCACAGCTCGTGCAAGTTGTTTTGCAGCGGCGTGCCCGTGAGCAGCAAGCGGTGCTGCGTCTCGAGCATTCGAACCTGCACCCCATCACGCAGACACATGTGAGTCCTCACATAGAGCACGTTGCAAGCAAGAAGAAGGTGCGTGGCTACGTACCACAGTCGAGAACTGCGACGCCTCATTCTTGATGCGGTGCGCTTCGTCGATGATGAGATAGCGCCACGCGAACTTGCAGAGAGCCGCCTTCTCCTTCAGGCACATCTCGAACGTCGTCACGCACACATCGAACTTGCGCTTCGCGTCCGTCAGTCCCGGACACAGCACTTCGTCGATCACGCTCTGCCGCTCCTGCTTGTCGCCGTGGAACTTGACTGCTCGCAGCGCCGGACACCAGCGGTTGAACTCGGCGAGCCAGTTGCTCAGCGTGGACTTAGGCACCAGCACGATGTGCGGTCCCGAGACCTTCTCGAACTCCAGGAAGTAACCGAGCACCGAGATCGTCTGGAGCGTCTTGCCGAGACCCATCTCGTCCGCGAGAATGCCGTTGATGCCCTGGTGCGCGAGGTTGACCATCCAACTCAAGCCCTCGAGCTGGTACTGCCGCATCGTGCCGAACTTGATCACGGACGGTTGCTTCGTGAGGCGCACGATGTCGTGCTTGTCGGCGAGCAAACTCTGGTCCTCCTCCTCCTCGCTGATGCGCTTCTTCTTCCTGCCCGCAGCGGATGGCTCGGCCGCCCCCTTCTTGCCCTTCTTGCCCACGTTGCCGCTAAAGTGCGCGAAGATGTCGCTCTGCGAGAGCAGGTACTTAAGCCGCGCGGACGCGATCTCCGACTTGGTCTTCGCGAGTGCGTCCTTCTGGCGCTGCTCCTCTGCTTTCAGCTCGTTGCGTTCCTGCACGCGAGAGCAAACGGCATATGTGAGTCTTCTCCGCCGCTCGGTCCCAGGAGCTCAAGCACCAGCGCACGCACGTCGATCTCCTGCTGGCGGATCTCGTCGCGCAGCTTCTTCGCCTCCCGCTGCTTCTCGTTGAGCTCTCGCGGCGTGCGCTTCACCTTGGGCTCCTCCGGCACTTGGTTCTGCAGTCCCACACATACTCGAGTGAGCACCAGCATCACCTCCCATCACACGACCGCTTGCATCTCTGACGCACCCGCTTGCGCTCGCGTTTGCCGTCGACGTCCGCGTGCAGCTCCTCGCGCTTGCGCTTGCGCTCGGCCTCGACCTCCTCGTCGCGCGCGCGGCACTCGTCGTCGTAGCGGCGGCGGTCAGCCGCGGCGAGTTCCACGAACTCCTCGCGCTCGACCGCCGAGAGCTGCTGCCAGCGCGCGCTCGTCTCCTTCATCACGGCGCCGACCTCGAGCGGCTCGTTCGTTTCGGCGGCACGCACCGCGAGCTCGCTGCGCACGTCGGCCATCACGCGCTTCTGGAAGAGCGCGAACGCGCTCTTGGGCTTGACCGGCTGGTGCGCGGCCGCCTCCGAGTGCTGGAACTGCGCTTCGACGGCCACCCAGTCGCCGCGGCTCTCCTTCGGCTCGCGCTTCGCCATACTGTTTTTGTAGTAGGAGCGAACGAGGCGCCAGAGCGAGGGCGGGCTATGAGTGCTAACGAGGGAGGAAGGGGAAGCGCGGCGGCGCCAGAGCCTTGCGATGGAAGGGGAGGAAGGCGGAAGGCGGCGCCAAGTGTTAGAGTGCGCTCACAGGGTGGTTCTTCGATAGTGAAGAAATCCAGGAATTTGGCGTGCTTTTGTTACAAAACAGAGCAGTTACAAGCGACAGGAAAAGTCGAAAAATAGAGGAATTTATCTCAACCCGGTACTTTTGTTTAACGACAGCAAATTTCAGACATTATTTTAGCCGATTCTATATTAAACGAATCAATAGTAATTTAAAATGGATAAAAAATGGCTGGTCCTACTGCCTATGTACTCATATATTCCAAAAATTTCTACTTTTAGAAATTTGTATGTATCCTCCGTGTAAAACCAGTGTACTTAACATGCCTCTGTTCAGCCCGAAATGTCGCAAGAATGTGTGTAGATTCCTAGACAATCCCCCCAAAAGAGATATTTCTGTGTGAAAATTGCAATAGAAAATTCGTTTGACCCGAACTTAGGCGTTGCAATCATCCATCAGGCAAACTTA
>JAASGA010000355.1:0-22258 GCA_023334105.1 Globisporangium nodosum
ACGAGCCACTGGAAGCCGTTCGTGGCGCTGAGCACGGGCGTCTGCACGGCGCGGCGCTGGTCCGGCGCGTCGTTGAGCACCGCGAGCTCCAGCACGTCACGCAGCAGGCGGCTCTTCATGTTGCGGTCCTCGCGCGTCGTCATCGTGAGCGACGGAGACGCGTTCACCTCGACGAGCCACGGCTTGAGCCTTAGCGCGTCATCACAGAGTGCAGGGTATCGGATGGAGTACAAGATCGTTGCGATGTTGGGAGTTCCCCCACTGGTGCGTGGTGAAGCGTACTTGCTGCTGTTGCTACTGTTGCTACTGTTGCGTCACTCGAGGGAGCTCTGGGAACTCACTTCAAAGTGGCTGTCTGTGTCATCGTGTTCGAGCGGCGAGATGCCTGCAGAAGTTACCGCCACAGCCACGACAAGGTCAGGTGAACACACACACACACACATACACATACACACTGAAATCGCACGAAACAACCGCAGCAACGTACACTCGTCTCGCTGCGAGGATGTAAGCGACAGGTGGTCGTCGTCGTCCTCGTCGTTCGGGTCGGCCATCGAGATGCTGTCAAGGTCGAAGTCGACGCCAGAGATATCGAGCGCGTCTGTTGGCAGCGACTGCACGCGCCTCGCGACGGCGCCTGAGCGGCGACCTGTTCCAGTCGGAGGCTGATGCTGGTGCTGGTGCGACCGTGGCGGAGGCTGGCTGTGAGAGAACCTGCTCCCCGGCTCCTGCTGCCGGTACCGCTGCAGCTGCGACATCGCCTCGGCCGCTGTCCGGCTGTGTGAGTACGTCTTGAACGGCATCGCTCCAATCGCTCCGGCGCTCTTCGGCTCCTCTGCTGTGTGGCTGCTGGAGTGGCTCAGATGGTGGTGCGGGTCGCCCGCCATCCACGACTTGCGCCGCTCTTCGAACTTCCATTTCTGCCGCATGTCCGGGAACGCGGGTGTCGCCTGGATGCTCTCCATCATGTCGGAGAACGTCACCTCGGGGCTGCGCGGCGGTGCGAACGACTCCCAGTCGGCATAGTTGGTCAACGGCTGACTCGCGCGCCAGAGTGCTGCTTGCCGGATCGCCGCGGACAGCGACCGCATCATCTTGGCGTTGTCGTGGCCGCCAGCTGCATGCTCCTCGATCTCGTCCAGAAACACGCGCTTGCTGGAGTTCGCACCGACAGTAGCAGCGCCAAATCCGGCGCCGCCCATCGCGTGGTCGCGCGACGTTGTGCCGCTGAACAGGCTGCCGACGACGGTTGTCTGCTCATCCTCGTCGTCGTCGTCATTGTGCTCGTCATCCGCGTCGTCGTGGCGCGCGTCCTCGTCGCTCTCGCTCGACGAGTCCTCGCCGTGGTGCGTGGCGCCGAAGACCCCGGTCGTCTGCTCAGCGAGTAGCCGTCGCAGCAGCAGCCGCTTGGACACCTTCTGCTTGATGAGCGGGCGCATCGCCTTGCGCACGCCCTTGCTCGACCACGCCTTCTTGATCGAGTTCTCGTGCTCGCGCGAGAGTAGCACCATCTTGTTGATCTTCTCGTCCAGGATCTTCTCGCCGCCGCGGTCCATCTTGCGCAGCACGCGGATGAGCGTAGACTGGATCGTCGCGATGCTGCGGTCGACGTTCGTGTTGTCGATCTTCGGGATCAGGAACTTGTCCGCGTGCTTGCAGAGGTGGCGCTGGATGATGCGGATGTTGTCAAAGTACTGGATGTACTTGTTCGCCTGCGGGTCGATCGTCATGTGGCGCGCGCGCACCGCGAAGCGCTCGCGGTGCTTGACCTCATTGCTGATGTAGATGACGAACGGCACGCAGTTCGGGTGCCGGCGCACGAGCTCCGCCATCTGGTCCGTGTTGAGGTGCACGCCCTCGACCACGAGCGATTGGCGCCGCTTCTCGAACATCGTGAGCACCTTGTCGAGCTTCTCGAGCACGAGCTCGCTCTGCTGCTTGTAGCCGCGCAGCACCTTGCGCTTGTGGAGGCGGTTGGCGGACATGACGCCGTCGGACGCCACCGCGAGCTCCGTGACCTCGGCGGCCGAGAGCGCGTCGCCCGCCTGGTACGTCGACACGAACGCGCACGGGCTCTCCTCGCGGGACGTGAACGCGCGCAGAATGTGGCGCACCGAGTCCGTCGGCAGCACGGTCGTGAGCCGCAGCCGCGCCGCGAGCAGCGACGCGAGCGTGGACTTGCCCGTGCCGGACGTGCCGCCGAGCAGCACCACGAACGACTGGTTGCGCTGCGTGATCTCCTTGGCCACCTGCAGGTCAAGCAGGTGGTGCGGCTTGGTGTAGTCGAGCCGCGCGAGCGCCGAGTAGATGCACTGGTGCAGATAGTGCCAGGGCAGCGCGAGTGTTGCTTGCTCGTCCTCCACCGTCGTGTGGCTAGTGCTAATGCTAGTGCTAGTGCTAGTGCTAGTGCTAGTGCTAGTGCTAGCAGCAGTATCCGCAGTGCTGCTGCCGGCGTGCGTGCTCACGTACTTGTCGAACACCGCGAAGACCTCGCGTGTGACGGCGACCGCGTCGCGCGGGCGGCAGCCCATGAGCATAAGTGTCTCCTGCATCCGGTAGCGCGTGAACGTCTCGCGCACCTCGTGGCGCACGACCGCGAGCAGCTGCATGGGGTCGCTGCCGTCGCCCTCTGACTCGACGGCGTCCATGGGGGCGAAGGAGCTGCTGGGGCTACTGCTGGCGGCGCAGGGGAGCTATGGAGGAGCTGCTGCTGGGGGCGGCAGTGGCGATGGCGGCGCTTGGTATCCTTTTCGAGGAGTGTCGACAGAGCTATGCAGAAAAGAGTGTCTAGTTTACACTTGGCGTTTGTAAGAATGACGCCAGTACTGCGCAAGAAATGATGTCTACTTTATACTTGAAGTTTGTAAGTCGGACGATCATCACAGGGCAAAACCGACATCGAGCTTCGAGGAGGACCACCAGGACGCGGCCACACTCGCGGCAGTACATGCGAGCATTGCGCATCGATCGACAGCTAAGACTGCTCGACGTGACTCACAGCATTCGCTTGCCTCCTGAGTCGGATCTGGACTGTTCGCCAAGTCCGGGGATGATCCCCGCCACCATTCGTTTGCTCGACCATGTCAAACTCACATCTTCTTGCAAGATCCGCCGCGAGTCATCTCCGCCCAACTTCACCTGATCGCGGGGATCCGCTCGGCGCTTTGCTTGACGAGGACATCCGACGTAAGCAGCAGCAGGCGGTGAGCAGAGCACATGATCAGCCCAGCAGCTCCGCTGGAGCACACACGAGATCGACGACGACATCTGCAGTCCACCATTTGTGTCGTGTTATTTTTTTTCTAAACCAGCATTTTGGATCGTCTCTGTGCACACTTCGATAGTTCCGAAAACGAGGGAGTTCCGAAAACTCATTTCGTGCATGTCAAGCGCGCGAAACACCCCTTCTCGTTCAAACAGCAATCAGCCCGGCGAAGTCTTCATGTCACCCATCCTCAGTTTTTAAACCCCTCCTGCTCCGACTCTCCTTCATTTTTTCCTCAGACGGCAACACGACCGACACCGCCTGCCCGCGTGCCCGCCCGCCGATCGCCGCAGCAACGAAGGGGGGAAAGCACCGCACTCTGCGAGTGGAGCGACTCTCTGTAGACATTCTCTACAGTGAAGCAGCAGCCCCGCCATGGCCATGACCGGCGAGAGCGAGTACGCGCCCAAGCGCATGGATGCCATCAAGCTCGCGAAGGCCTCCAAGTGGGAGGAGCTCCGGCGGCTCGTGGACGCCGAGGCGCTCACGGCGCAGCAGGTGGACTCGTACGGCATGCTGCCGCTGCACTGGGCGTGCACGGAGCCGCACGCGATCAGCGAGACGGTGCTCATGAGCCTGCTCAAGGCGTTCCCGCAAGGCGCGCGCGCGGTCAACACGGCCGGCATGCTGCCGCTCCAGATCGCGATCAAGGCGCAGGCCAAGATCGAGTGGCTCCAGGCGCTGCTCGCGTCCTACCCGGACGCCGTGCTTAAGAAGGCGCCCACGGGCGAGCACGCCGTGCAGCTCGCGCGCAAGGCGAGCCTGCCCGCGCGCTCCGTCAAGCTGCTCGAGGAGATGTTTCACCACGTGTGCGAGAAAGCCGGCTACCCGAGCGACCAGCTCGGCTACGACGACGATGGTGACGACCACACGGCGGCCGACCACATGGCGCCGCCCCCGCCGCTGCCGCAGAGCCTCGCGCGCGGCAGCAGCGGCTACGCGATCAACAGCAACAGCAGCAGCTTCCGCGGCAGCGGCGTGCCCGCGGCGCCGGCGCTGCGCCGCGACAGCTCCAAGACGCGCGCGCTCTCAGACAACGACTTCCAGCTGTCGAACGCCGACGCGCTGCGCAGCACCGCCGGCACCGAGTCGTTCCGTAGCACAGTCGGGAGCTCCACGAGCGGCTCGCAGTACCAGCCGAACTCGCGCATGTCGGTGAGCCGCGCGGTCGTGACGCTGCCGCCGCGCTGGACGATGGCGCCCAAGTGCCACATCTGCTCGCAGAAGTTCGGCGCGGTCACGAAGAAGCGCCACCACTGCCGGAACTGTGGGCAGGCGATCTGCAGCGACCACTCGGCGCGCGAGCGCGTGCGCCTGCCGCACTACGGGCTCAACGACCGCCACCGCGTGTGCACAGTCTGCCACGACCTGCTGCGCAACGCGGGCCGCCAGGGGCTGCTGCAGCAGCCGGCGAGCCAGCCGCGCTTCGTGCCGGCGCACCCAGCAGCGCCCGCGCGCAAGTCCGACGAAGCGCTCCAGCGACCGCCCGAAGGGCTGCAGATGCTCGAGCGCCATGTGTCGGCACCCGCGCGCGCGAACCTGGAGGCACCGTACCACGGCGCCATCCACGACCAGGTGGCGAGTCTGCAGAAGCAGGTGTCGCAGCTGCTGGAGGAGAAGGAGCTCGCGGAGTCCCAGCTGCGCGCACAGGCAGAGCTGTTAGGCGACGCGATGGACCCGGAGCGGCGGAGCCAGCGCGAGAGCCGCGGCCGCTTCCACTCAAACTCGTACAGCCTCAAGTTCGGTGGCAGCTCGAGCGCCGGCGCGAGCACGAGCGAGGCGCCCGCGCTGCTTGGCGGCGGCTTCGGGCAGATGTACGGCTCGTACGAGAGCAGAGGGCTCGGCCGCACAAACAGCAGCAGCAGCTTCACGCGAGGCCGCGAGGTGGACATCGACCGTCCGAGCGACGGCCCCGCACCCGAACCCGTGGCGACGCCCGTGCGATCGGTCGCTTCGATGTCGGTTGCGGCGGTGCAGGATGAGTTTGCGAGCCTGACGGTGGCGGTCGAGTCGACGTACGACGAGCGGCCGACCGACGGCTTCGGCGACCTCCACGACACGGACGACGACGATGCCGACAGCGAGCCGCCGCAGCCTGATGACTACGCGGAGGTGGACGACGACGACGAGGAAGACTACGGGACGCTGCCGGAGATCGACGTGATGGTGAACCTCGGGCTCTCGATGATGGACCGCGGGCTCGTGAGCGCCGCCGTGCAGGCGTTCGCGCGCGCGGTCGAGATCTCGCCGAACGACGCGACGCTGCACTCGTACCTCGGCCGCGCGTACTACGCGGACGAGAACCTGGACGACGCCGTGACGGCGCTGACGCGGTCGCTCGAGCTCGAGCCGTCGGCGACGAACTCGACGCTGCTGGGCAAGATTTTGTTCGAGAAGGGGGACCACGAGAAGGCGATCGAGGCGTACCAGAAGTCGCTTGAGTACCAGCAGGCGAAGGCGTGAGCGAGTGGCGAAGGTGATGGCGAAGGAAGAAGAGGACGATGGCGTGGCGAGACGGAGGGCTCGAGACGTGGAGCGTGGGAGCGTTTTTTTAATTTGTAGACCAGGCGCAGTAGAGAGTGAGAGAGAGAGAGAGAGAGCGAGAGAGCGAGAGAGGATGGAGGCGTAAGAGAGGAGAAGGTCAGGATGGTGGCGTCGAGTGCGTGAAATGGATGAGGATCGAGCGAACGAGTGTGCATGATGTTCGAACACCAAAGAGTTGATGCTTGTCAAAACTTTCAAACTAAATCGAATTATTTAAAGCATACAAAGATGCATACTACACAAACTCGCTTCAAGTTCACGAGTTCAAAAGTTCAAATTTCGTGACTTTTCGCGTGTCAATTTGCTGGATCCAAACAAGCTCCAGCAGCAGCTCATGAGCTCCGGCGCGGCCGTGTCGCTGGTCTGCGAGCTCGAGTTCCAAGTGGCGAACGCGCAGAGCGGCCGCAATTTGCTCTCGACGGTTTGCCGGCGCGCGACGGTCGGTTGCTGCGCTCCGATTGATGCATTGGCGCCGCATACTCCTGTGTTGCTCACACCGTGACTGCGTGACATATCGACAGCTCATCCGGCGCCGCGGAGGACTGGAGGTCGTCTCGCAGGACCCGCCGCTGCACAAAGCGCTCAAGCTGCAGGCGCACGCATACGAAGGTGCGTACAGTGCACTGCGCTCGTAAGCATGCTGGTGCATAACAAATTGGCTGTCGACTGCGTGGATGTGCCGCAGTGTACTCGAGTCATGTGGCGCAGGGCAAGCTGACGTTCATCATGTGCGTAACCGAATGTGCGTGTGGGTGCGAGAAGCAGTATGCAAGCACTGGTGGCTGAGCTAACGCACGCATGGTGCTCGCAGGCGCGATGGAGGACGCGTGCATCAGTACAACTTCCGCCGAGGCGACCCAGCGAGCTTGGAAGGCGTCTTCGCGTTTGCCGTGCGCACCGGCGCGATCTCGAAGACGCCACGGGCGCTGCAGTCTGCGCCGGTGGCGCCAGCGCAGCAGTCGATGTCAGCGACCAGTGCGCTCGGGAAGCGGTCGATCGGACAGGTGCGAGGGTTCGAGAGCCCAAAGCGACCCCTTCGTCGACGCACCAGCGACTTCGAGTCGCCGAGCATCGACCCGCGGAGACGAGCAGCAGCGTTGACAATAGCGTTGGAATCACCAGAGACGCCTGCGCTGCGACGCGGTCAGGCGGTCCGACGAACGCTGATCCAGGACTCAGACAAGGTCGCGCCGAGAGCAGCGCAGCGACTCACGAGCGAGCAGGAGCAGGTCATGCGCCTTGTCGCGGAGAAGAAGAGCGTGTTCTTCACGGGCAGCGCCGGCACGGGCAAGTCGTTCCTGCTGCGGCACATCCTGCGAAGCAGCCGCAAGTTCAATCGACGCGTGTACACGACGGCGACCACGGGCATCGCGGCGTACAACATCGGCGGCATGACGCTGCACCACTTTGCGGGGATCGACGCGCGGCCGAACGCCAGCGCGGGCGACCTGACCCGCCAAGTCCAGCAGAAGAAAGACGCGCTCGCGCGCTGGCGAGAAGTGGACGTGCTGATAGTCGACGAGATCTCCATGCTCGACGGACGGCTCTTCGACGGTCTCGAGGCGATCGCGCGGCAGCTCCGGCGCGACACGCGGTTCTTCGGAGGTATCCAGCTCGTGCTGTGCGGCGACTTCTTCCAGCTGCCGCCGGTGTCGAGAGACCGCAGCGACGTGACGCTGTGCTTCGAGAGCGCGGCGTGGCGGCGCGGGATCCGCGACATCGTGGTGCTCAAGGAGGTCTTCCGGCAAACGAACGACGAGTTCGTGGCCATTCTGAACGCGTTCCGCGTCGGCAGCCCGACCAGCGCGATGGTCGCGCGCTTGAACGAGCGCTACTCGGCTTCTGAGCGCGACGACCGGAGCGCGATCCACATCTTCACGCACAACAACGACGTGCTCCAGGTATGTGCGGTGGCTGGCTGAATGTTAAAGGGTAGAGACGACTCACATATGTGTGCATATGAGCAGATGAACACGAGGCGACTCGAAGAGCTGGACGGGAAGAAGTTCAACTACGTGTCTGCAGACAGGTGTGTGTGTGTGTGTGTGTGTGTGTGTGTCGTCACGCTCATGCTGTGAATGGATCGTGGTGTTGACTCAGTGCGGGCGTCTGCAGTGGCAAGAAGGAGTATCTGTCGAGCAGCCCAGCGGCGCCGACGCTCTCGCTCAAGAAGGACGCGCAGGTGATGCTGATCAAGACGATCAACGCGGCGTCGGGGCTCGTGAACGGCTCGCGCGGCGTCGTGCAGGGCTTCACGCCGCAGACGAACCTCCCGATCGTGCGCTTCACGAACGGCGTGACGGAGATCGTCCAGCACGAAGACTTCCCGGTGCACGTGGCGGACGCCGTGCTGGCGCTGCGCCGGCAGCTGCCGCTCGCGCTCGCGTGGGCGATCAGCATCCACAAGAGCCAGGGGCTGGCGTTCGACGCGGCGGTGCTCGACCTCTCGCGCGTGTTCGAGTTCGGGCAGGCGTACGTGGCGCTCTCGCGCGTGCGCTCGCTCGAGGGGCTCCGGCTGCGCAGTCGGCTGCGGCCGGGCAGCCTCGTGCTCGCGGACACGCGGGTGCTGCGCTTCTACGAGCGCGTGGCGGACGAGGACGCGTGAGTCTGTACACTAGTGTGTAAAGTAATGACGAGTAGACAAGATAGAGAGGGAGAGCTGCAGGCGCATGGAGAGCTTGTCACTCCTCAACGATGTCCATGCATGCAGAAAGCACGCACAATCGAAGGTGATTGGACACAAGATAGTGACAAAATCGAGGATCGTAGAAAACGCAAGAACTATACGTCCGTTTCGCGTGTCCCGAAAGGTCCCGAATCGAAAACTGACTGGTGGTGAACAGGGCTGTGAACTTGTGCCGCTTGTGACTGGCCGCAAGGCATTTCACCCTTCCTCCTTTTGCTCAGCGTCAAAGTCGAAGTCCGAATCCAAGATGGTAAGCGCCGATGTGCCCATGTCTCTCTGTGTAGAAGGTGCTTGCGAGGGGAAAAGGACACGACTGAGCGCAGAGAGGGAGTCGTCGCTCGTTCTCTGTCGACGTCTCTCGACCTCTCGACCTCTCTCGACCTCTCTCGGCGTCCGACTTCCGACGATCGACCGGCCTTCCGTCGCGACTCGCAGCGCAGCGTCCGCACGCGACGGAGCGCGAGGAAACAGGAATCCGACGGCGACGACAACAGCGATCAGCTGCTATGCGAGCCACTACAGGCGAATGCTGCGGCGCGACTAGCGCATAGCTACAGGCGGACGGAGAACAGGAGCAGCAGCAGCAGTGCAGTGCGGCAACTGCGATCGCGGCTGCACGGAGAAACGAGTGATGCGGCCGACGAACGAACGAGAGAGAGAGAGAGAGAGAGAGAGCGAAAGAGAGAGCGGAAGCGACGGCGGCTCCCCCCGCAGAGATCTCCCCCTTACACGCGACAGTATGGAGGTTGTGACGGAAGTGCTAACGGTTCTGTGTGCTGTGCTCGTGTGTAGACCAAAGGTACCCAGTCGTTCGGTAAGCGCCACAACAAGACCCACACCATCTGCCGTCGCTGCGGGCGTAGCTCGTACCACGTGCAGAAGAGCGTGTGCTCGTCGTGCGGTTACCCTGCCGCCAAGATGCGCAAGTGTACGTGAGCTCGTTGTTCTGTGGGTGGTGCTGGGCATGCGAATCTCATCCATGACCGCTGACGACGCCTTGCTGTATCTGCTACAGACAACTGGTCGCAGAAGGCGCTCCGTCGTCGCACGCAGGGCACTGGTCGCATGAAGTACCTCAAGACCATCCCGCGCAAGTTCAAGAACGGCTTCCGTGAGGGCACGACGGCCGTCTCGAAGAAGGCCGCGACCAACTAAGCGCCCTGCGGGGAGCTTGGCTGGTGTGTCTGACTGACTCCAGCGCCTTCGTAGAGAGGACCGCGCGACGCAAGTGCCGTCTTCCCTCGGTCGTTCGGCGGTCGGGTGGGTAACCTACAGCCATCGCAACACGAGGGGAGATGAGAATAAGGACTTTGGGCATCCTGTTGCTTGTGCTTCTTCGTGGTCATGAGTGGTAGTGATCGCCGTGTGTGCTGCTTGGACCGAACGCTGCTGGCTACGTCTGCTCTTCGCCGAGGCTCTCGAGGATGCTCGACTGGAGCTGGTGGAACGACGCTGCGAGCTGGTCGAGGATCGCGAGGTCTTCCTTCTCGCGCACGCTGCTCTCCGCCCGCAGCTGCTGCGTGAGGCTCACGAGCGTCTCGATCTGCGCGCTCTGCTTGCGCTCGGCGTCGCGGTTGTCGACGCGCATTGCATGATGGGTCTCTTCCTCGCGCTCCTGGAACTTGGCTGCGCGGCGCGCGCGCTCGACGCCGAAGCTCGCGTCCGCCTTGCGCTCGGAGCTCTCGAGCGCCGCGCGTGACTTCTTCTCGCGCTTGCGGATCTTGGCGTTCTCGATGTCGAACGTCTCGTGGCTCTTCTCGAGCTTGCGCGTGATCGCGCCCTGCAGCTGCTCCATGGTCTCCGGCACGGTCGTGTACGCGAACTTCTTGAAGTCCGCGTCGCACTCGCGGATCCTGCGCATACGTACGCAGGCGTGCGTGAGCCTTCTTCTCCATCACCAGCATGCACTGGACACGCACTGCCGCTCTTCGCCCGCAACCTGCTGCGCCTCGACGCGCGCAAAGTGCGCCAGCGTCTTCTGCTCCGTGGACAGAAACGCGCTCTGGAAGTGCTTGCGGAACTCCGCGTGCAGCTGCTGCGCCGAGAGCTCCATGTCCTGGCGCTCAAGGCCGATCCGGTCGTCGAGTTCGCGGCCGCGCTGCTTCACCGCGTCCTGGTCATCGCGACCAGCACACACCTCAGCAACCCAGCAGCTTCACGATTCCCGTCTACCAAACAGCAGGTCGCGACGCACGATGCGCGCCTGGAAGTCCACGTTGTACGCGTGCACCGCCGCCTTGAGCTCCTCCATGTCTTCCTCCAGGTCCACCTCCGCGTCTTCGATCGTCTGCGCGCGCTTCGACTCGGGCGGGAAGTCCACCGGCGGCCGGATCTGCACACATACGCTCGCACCGCTCGGTCATTCTCCACCGCCATCCCACGTACATGCGCCGAAAAGCTCCAGACGCACAACGCGAGAGAGCGGCCCGCTGGGCGGCGCGACCGTCTCGTTGAACGCCGAGCGATACGCTTGCGCCTCAGCGGCCGCCACAGACGCCGCCGTCGGCGTCATCGCGCTCTCCGACTCGCCGCTTTCTGCATGTTCGAGTTGCTCCGGCGTGTCCATCGTCGCCTAGCGCCAACAGCTCACGTCGTGGTCATTGCATTATTGCGTGCTGTGTGACGAATGCGATAGTGATAAAAGGCAAGGTGGGTTCTAAAAATAGATCTCCCTGGGTTTCGTCACTAGCGCGTTCGAGCTGGTGTGGCCTTGCCGCCAAAAGCGACTGGTCGGTCAGTTGGGGATCGGCGCGCTCCAAGCGACCGCCAGCAGGAAGCAGCAGCCAGCAGGAAGCGAAGCGAAGGAAGCGATGGCCAAGGCGTACGAGCGCGCGCGTCTTTCTCTCTCTTGCAGTTAAGTATCACGAACTGACGCGGGTTGCGGTTGCTCGTGGTGGGGCAGAGCTGAAGCGGCGGACGCGGGTAAGGGCAAGCGCAAGATCGACGAGTTCTTCGCCAAGAAGAGCGACACGAGCGCGAGTCCGGGGGCCGAGAAGACGAAGCCCGCGGGCGAGAAGAAGGCGGCGGCGGAGAAGCCCAAGGCCAAGAAGGCCGAGAGCGAAGATGAGAAGGAGGAGGACGACGACGAGGAGGACGACGAGGATGAGGATGAGGACGGCGACGAGGACGGCGAAGGCAGCGACGACGACGACGATGACGACGAGGGAGAGAAGGCCCCGAAGGCGAAGAAGCGGCGGACAAAGGGCAGCGACGAGTCCGGGTCGGACTCCGAGTCGGACCCGGAGGTGAAGCTGAACGACGACGACTTCATCGGTCTGGACACGTCCAACATCATCCCGCGCGCGCGGCGCCGCGCCGCGGTGGCCGCGATGGCCAAGCCCATGGAGCTCCCCGCCGGTGCGAGCAAGGGCGGTGACGACGACGACGACGACGACGACGCGTCGAGCGACGAGGCCGAGTTTTAGAGCACCCCTCCTCCATATAAGCGCTCGATGCAGCAGCAGTGACGGCGGCGGCGGACATGCCTCGAGCGAGGGAGCAGAGGGACAAGGAGGGCAACTATGCATACTTCTTCATCCGATGTTTCTGGGTTGTTGCTCTTACTGGTGTTACAGGAAGAGGAGAGGTGACGTCGATCTATCGGGTAGACGGAGCGTCTCGCTGCTGCTGCGCTTCCGCGGCTGCGAACTTGGTCGTGAAGTGCTGGTAGCCTGCCTCGGCGGCTCGCACGCGCGCAGCCTTGTACGACGGCCCGGACTCGGTCAGAATCGGCTGCAGCCCACCACATCACACAATCAGCACGCGAACCGGAAGCGCCGTCGTCTCTCAGCCGCCTACCTACCACGCACCTGGCCCTGGACGATCAGCGACACGTTGAAGACGACGCTCTTGAGCGGCGCGGGCAGGTGTCTGCCGGCAAACACGATGTGAGAGGGTGAGGACGAAGAATCGCCAGCCGCAGGCAACTCGAGAGACGCACTTGTACACGGGGTGGCCCAAGCCGTTCGCCTGCAGCAGAGTCTGGAGCTCGCCGATGGGCTCCCACGTCGCCTCCTGCGTCGCGTACTTGACCGCGGCCGGCAGGATCTTGGAGTTGATGAAGTCCAGCGCCGCGTCCAGCCCCTAGCACCCACCCATTCCATCCCATCGTCAAGCTGGTGTCCTGCGAGCCCAACCGCAGTCCCATCCACAACGCACCTGGTCGAGGTACACGGCGGCGATGAGCGCCTCGACGGCGCCGGCTTGGATCGTGGTGCGGCCCTTGACGTACATGCTCGAGGAGCTGCGGCGCGCGAGACTGTAGTCCGCGGCCACGAGCACGAGCGCGTGCAGCTGCAGGTCGTGCTCGCAGATCTTGGAGAGCGTCTGGTTGTTCACGAGCGCCCACTTGAGCTGCGTGAGCTGGCCCTCCTGGTGCAGCGGCTGCGCCTGGAAGAGGAACGCCGCCGTGGCCATGCCGAGCAGCGAGTCCCCGAGGAACTCGAGGCTGCGGTTCGACAGCCGCTGCGCGGGGACGCTGGCCGCCACCTGGTTGTGCGCGAACGCGCCGTGATGCGTCAGCGCGCTCATGAGCAGCGTCGGGTCCCGGAACGTCACTCCGAGTCGGGTCTGCAGCGCCGCGAGCTGCTGCTCCCAGTCGCGGGGCGCGGGCACCGCCTGCTCCATTGCATCGCATCGTCGCCATCGTCGTCAGCGCCATACTCAAGCGGCAGCACTACAGTCGACAGGCACGCACCGCGAAGTGCTCGCGCCGCACGACCTGCCAGTCAGCGTTCAGTCGCGGCTGCGCCAGCCACGCACTCGGCAGGCGCTTGGCGGACGCGAGCGCGGCGGCGTCCACGCGCGTGTCGATGCGGTCGCCGCTGCCGCCACTGCTGGCGCTCAGGAAGCGCAGCTGCAGGCGGTCAACGCGGCACCTCCGCAGCAGATTGAGGTGATGGTGATGGTGCATCCTTCGTACTTGTGCTCTGCAGCGAAAAAGGCAACTTTTTTTGTGGGACTGGAGGTCCGTGGTGGGAATCTGTAATATCTAATACAGCGGAACATTCCTCCACTCACCCTGAAGCCACTCAACATCAAAGCAGACTTGCTGGAATTGACGACGATGGCCATGCGCCGTACGCGCGGGCAGACGCGCAGCTTTAAGCAGCAGGCGACGCAGGCGGAGGCCGCCGCGGTGGAACGCGTTCCTCTGGCTCTCAAGCGCGAAGCGGTGACGAGAACGACGAGAGCGTCCGTCAAGCAGGAGATCGAGGCAAAGGAAGCTGCTTTGAAGGTGACGGGGGTCAAGACCGAGCCCCAACCTGCTGCTGCTGCTGCTGCTGATAATGACGGAGATGAGAGCGAAGAGGAGGAGGAAGCGGTGGCGGACGGGATGACGGAGTACGAGCGCAAGCGGCTGGAGAACATCCAGCGGAACCTCGACTTCATGCGCTCCATGGGCGTCTCCACGGTACGAGAGTAAGAGAGAGATGAAGCTGCGCTGGTGCACGAGCTGCTGTTGCTTCCAGAGCTGACTGGGTGCGACGAACCGCTCGTAGGCGAAGGCGGCGGCGCGCATCGCGGTCGGCGGCGCGAGCGTCAAGGGCCACGTGGCGGCGAAGGGCGTGCAGCCGAAGCGCAGGGCAGCCGAGCCGGCGGCGCCAATGCGCAAATCGCGCCGCATCCAGGGCCAGCAGACGGACCTCGTGGCACTCGGCGAGGGCGGCGCGATCCCTGCGCACTACGCAGACATCCGTCCGGCGGCGCAGCCCGAGCGCGTGCGCCGCTTCGACGCAAAGCTCGTGGCGGAGGCGGTGAACCTCTCGGGCGACAGGGGGAAGGCGCTGCTCAGCAGCATCGCTGGTGGACTCGAAGACGAGGAGGAAGAAGAGCGCGAGAGCGACTTGGTCGTCGACGCCGCTGGTGTCGACACGGTCAACTTCACGCTGCGTAGCGACGACATCGTGAAAGCCGTCGAGGAGCGGGTCTACGCGGTTGCGTTCCACCCGCGCACGGACAAGCTGGTCGTGGCGGCGGGCGACAAACGCGGGAACCTCTCGCTCTGGCGCGCCGACGAGGTGCGTGCAGACGACGACGAGGCCGTCGTCGCGATGTACCGCCCGCACACGAGCCCCGTGACGCAGCTGCACTTCGCGCCGCACGACGCGACCAAGCTGCTGTCGGCGAGCTACGACGGCAGCGTGCGCGAGTTCGACTTGGTGGCCGCCTCGTTCGCCGAGCTCTTCGGTACGAGCGACGACGTCGGTATCACGTCCATGGCAGTCGACAAGGACCACCGCGAGCTGCTCGTGAGCTGCGAAGACGGCCGCGTCTGGGCCGTGGACCCGCGGCAGCAGCCCGCCAAGCAGACGTCGTACCTGCTGCACGAGAAGAAGGTCAACACAGTGCACCGGCACCCGATGTTCCCGTTCTGCCTCGCGACGGCGTCGCTGGACCGCACCGTGTGTCTCTGGGACGCACGCAAGCTCAAGAAGAGCAGCAACACGCCGCTCGTGACGATGCCGCACAACCGGAGCGTCAACTGCGCGTACTTCTCACCGGGCGGCGAGCACCTCGTGACCGTCGGGCAGGACAACTTCGTGAACCTCTTCGATACGCGCGATGAGACGCACAAGGACGCGCACCGCGTCCAGCCGACGCTCGCAATCCCGCACGACAACATGACGGGCCGGTGGCTCACCAAGCTGCACGCGGCGTGGGACCCGAAGTGCAAGGACCGGTTCGTCATCGGCTGCATGCAGCAGCCGCGGCGCATCCAGATCTTCCAAGCCGCACGCAAGAACCCGATCCAGGAGCTCCGGAGCGAGTTCTTCAACTCGGTGCACTCGATCAACGTCTTCCACCCGTCGCTCGACGTCATCGCCGGTGGGAACTCATCCGGGAGACTCGCGCTCTGGCGGGGGACGCCGCACTCGTAGCCAGCACGAATGACACAGTGGTGAGAAGAGACTGCGTGCAGCACACTGACCGACTCACCCGCCGTTGAGATAGTTATCTGCTGCCAGGAGCCTGCCGGCTGCCAATGCGCCGCGAAACACTCCTCCTACCTACTCTCTCGCTGCTGCTGCTGTTCACATGTCGATCGCTGGGACATTCACGCTCCGTCGTGCTCTCTCAGCAGTGACTTCTCGTCCATGGCTGTCGCCGCCACATAACACACAGGAACCGATCAGGGTCACCTTCCACGAGCCTCGATCTACGTCTCGCTCACTCGCACCTTTCTTCCGGATCTCCGTGTGCTTCGACTGGACCGCATCGAAGTGAGCGAGCAGCGCGACAGTGTCCACCTTGAGCGCGGCCGACGACGCAGCATCGTTGGAACTGCCTTGAAGTGCACGCGAACCGCCGCCGCCGCCCAAGTCTATCCGTCCGATCGCAGTCGCCATGTTCGTGACGCTCACGAGGCGATCGCGAAGCATCCGGAACGCGGCGCTCTGCGGGAGCAGCATCAGGAGGCCGTACAGACTCTTCACGAGGTTCGCGTGGTACTCTTCGTGGATCTCCAGCAGCTGCAGCCGCATGTGGATGAAGATCGGAGACTCGAGCAGCTGCACGAGCTTGTCGATCTGCATCAGGAAGCCCACGGACGCGTCGATGTCTGCAGTGCACACACACAATCGCTCGTGATGTAAGGGGAACCCGTCACACAAGGAGGAGCTGTTCCTAGCAGCGCAGCAGCGTATGACTGGTGTGTGGAGAAGGATATAACTTGCTGATCAGCGCCGCCGACAGCGTGTACGACTGCGCGAGCAGGCAGAGGCTGAACGCCGCGATTGGGTTGTGACACCACGACTGGAACAGCGCCTGTGGAAGAGGTGTCCAGCAGTACCCACCGTAACCACATCAGCACCACGAGGGAGATCGACACTAAAGACTTCACAACGCACGTACCGTGAACACTTGCACGTCATCCTTCGTCGCGTCCTTCTGGAAGCTGCGGCGCAGGATCTCGCGCAGCTTCTCAAGCTCGTTCGCCGTCAGCAGGATCAGGTTCAGCGTCTGCACCATCACGGACGCGAACTCGCCGTCCATCTGCGTCTCCAGCCCGCTGGCGCCGGCGCCGAGCACCTTGGCGAAGATCATGTAGATGCTCTTCGAGTCCAGCAGCTCGCACAGCTTGCGTACGATCATGCTCCCGCGCGTCTCCAGCAGGCGCCGGTCGTGCGCGAAGAGGTGCAGGACTGCGTTCAGCACCTTCTCGAACTCGACCTTGTTGAGCGAGATGCGCGCGAGCACCTCGAGGTCCAGCAGCACAACCTTGTCGGACGCGTCTGACAGCGTCTTGAGCAACGTTGGCAGCAGCGCACCGATGTGCGCCAGCAGCTGGTTCGGGTACTTGTCCAGCAGCATCGAGATCCAGCGCAGCGCCGCCTTCCGCGTCGGCGCATGGTCGCTGCTGAGTTCCTTGTTGAGCTTCTCCATGATCGGCACGAGCTCCACCTCCTGCGCCGTCGACTTGACGAGCTGCAGCAGGTCCGCGTTCGACGTCTCGGCTTTCTGCCGGATCTCGTGCTCCGAGTCCGAGATGCAGTGCATGATCGCCGCGAGCAGCTCGGCATAGAACTCGACAAGCTTCTCGCCGCCGAGCGTGACGAACTCGTGGACCCACGTGACTGCGGTGAGGCGGTTGAAGCGCTCCTTCGAGTTGCACTGGCCCACGAGGATCTCGACCATGCGCCCAAAGTCCACGTCCTCCGTCTGCTTGATCTCGCGCAGGAACTCGGTCAGCGCGCTGTCGGCCGCCTGCCGGATCTCGCGGTTGCCGTCGCTCAGCATGTTGAAGAGCCCGTCGAGAAAGTCTGGCAGGTAGTCGAGCATGTCGATGTCCGGCACCGAGTCGAGCACGGTGATCCAGCCGACCTGGTGGTGTAGTGGTTGTGTTCCCAGCATGCGAGTGAGCAATCACTCCCACCTCGCTTCCACCATCACTCACGGACGACGTACCAGCAGCTGCCGGATGTACGGGTTCGTCATGCGAATGTACTTTTGCAGCAACGGGATGAACATGTCGACCTCGAAGTACTCGCTCTCGGTCA
Source organism: Globisporangium nodosum (assembly GCA_023334105.1). NCBI lineage: Eukaryota > Oomycota > Peronosporomycetes > Pythiales > Pythiaceae > Globisporangium > Globisporangium nodosum. The sequence goes on from JAASGA010000355.1 coordinate 17,495, forward strand.
CGATGTCCTTCACGAGGCGGTCGAGCAGGTTCGCGCCGTTCTTCACGTCCACGTCCACGTCCGCGAAGAGCTACAACCGACACACACTCTCGTTAGGTGTGTGAGTGTGTGCCGACGCGGCATGCGGTGCTATCACTCCAGGTTCCGCACGTACCTTGCAGAGCCCGTCGAAGATCTTGTTAAAGTACTGCAGGATGTGGCCGCGTGCGACCTTGGCGATGTTGTAGAGCGACTCGCACGCGTAGTAGCGCACGCGGCTCTCCGGGTCGTCGAAGCAGTGCAGCACGGGCGGCAGCAGCTTGTCGAGGTACAGGTGCGCCTCGTGCATGAGCCCGATGGCGGTGGCCGCGAGCCCGATGAGCCCGCCCTTGCGGTGGTTCGCGTTCGTCGAGAACGCGAACTCGTTGCCGAGCAGGTCGATGATGAGCGGGATGCGCTCGCGGCTCTCGTTCACAAGCGGCGCGGGCTCCGGCGCGCCGTTCGCGGCCGCCTGCGCGACCAGCGCGCGCTGCCGGTTCTCCGCGCCCGCCGCCTTCTCCTGCAGCTGCTTGATGAGGTTCTCGACCTCCATGGCCGCGCCCTTGCGCTTGTCGTACGATCGATCGCCCAAGTTGCGCAGCAGCGTCGGCGGCAGCGGCAGCGGCAGGTTCGCGAAGCCCTCGGCGCCGAGGTGTTCAGGCCGGACGCCCGCAGCGGGCGCCTGCAGGAACGGGATCGCGGCCGCCAGCGCCGACTGCGCGAGCAGCGGCGATCCGTCGCGCGCGTTCGTGGGCGTCGCGTTCATCTGCTGCTGGAGCTGCTGATGCTGCTGCTGGTGGTGGTGCTTGTGAGCTTGGCCTCGTTCTTCTTCTTGGTTTGGGTAAAAAAGTCAGGGTATGGGACGGAGGTCATGGGCTGCCAAAGTGGGGAATGAGGGCGACACCCCTTTTGTAGCTTTTTTGGACGGATTCGCTTGAGTATAAAGCGGAGTTCAACGTGGTTGTGAAGTATTGGCATGGCAGGAGGGTTGGTGGGCGAGATGCAAACGCCAATACGGCGCGATCGGAGCCGCGGCAGAAAGAAGGCACACGCTTCGAGCGCATCGGAAGCCGAAGATTGCATCTCTCTCGCGTTCCTTTCGGTGAAAGAGGTGGTGCGAGTAGTGCGCCCGCTTCGCCTCCATTGCCGTCGCTGACATGACCTGGTGTGGTGTGTTCAGAGCCTTCGCACGTGCTTCCATCGCCGGCAGTGGTTGTGTAGTTCGTGGTTTCCATGTTCGCCGCGACGCCGAACTCATGGTCGCTGGCAGCAGCGCTCCCAAACTACCGCAACCAGATGAGGGTGTCTATTGCATGGATGATACAAGACCAAGGTGTGCGTCTTCCCTCATGCCGTGCTGCGCCAGTCGTAGACGTCCACGGCGAGTGCCTTGCCTTGCTCGTGGTACGACTTGCCCGCGACCGCGATCGGACCGCCGCCATAGCAGAGTCCGTCCGATCGGTACAACACGAGAGCCTGCTGCGGTGTCACACCGCGCTGTGGCTGGTCAAAGTCGACGCGAAGGAACGTCTTGCACGGATCTGTGTCCGTGGCCACAGTGTCGCTATCACTCGGCACCTCCCAGTCCGTGAGAGAGCTTGCGCCGTCGCGTGCTTCTTGCGCTGACACGAGCGAGAGTGTGCAGTCGCCGAGCTCCTGGCGGTAGCGCACGCGGTATCGGCACCGCAGCGAGCCTGTCTCGAGCAGCTCCTGTGGCAGTGCACCCGAGATCCAGTTGAACGCGCCGGCGGACGCGAAGAGCGAGTCTGTAAACAGCGCGGGGTGGCGCGTGCCCGGTGCGATGACCACACCGTGGTCCGCCTTGCGCTTACCCACGACGAACCACTTCTCGCTCATGCCCTGGATGCGCGCGCCTTGGCCGATTGTGTAGGCTGTGAATCCGTCGTGCGCGTGCATCCGCGCACCGTCGACAGTGTGGAACGCGCCGGTCTGGCGCGGGATGTACTGGTGGATGAAGTCGCCAAAGTCCCGCTTGCCGATGAAGCAGATGCCGACGCTGTCCTTCTTCTCCGCCGTGCAGAGTCCCTCGTCGAGCGCGATCTGGCGCACCTCGCTCTTGCGCAGCTCGCCGAGCGGGAACAGCACCTTCGAGAACGCGCGGCCGGCGACGTTCGAGAGGAAGTAGCTCTGGTCCTTCGTGTCGTCGCGCGCCGCGAACAACTGCGGAGCTGCAGCGCCCTCGCTCTCTCGTCGCAGGGACGCGTAGTGGCCGGTCGCGACCAAGTCGGCGCCGATCTTGTCGGCGTACTCCAGGAACGCCTTGAACTTGATCTCGCGGTTGCAGAGGATGTCCGGGTTCGGCGTCAAGCCCTATCCATCACACAGAGAGGCTCAGCATCGCCTCACGTCCAAACCACATACCACCAGCGCACTTGCTCGCTCGCACCTCCTCGAAGCTCTCGAGACACGGTGAGAAGACTGCGTTCCAGTACGACTGCACGAGGTTCACCTGCTGCGCCTCGATGCCCAGCTGAGCGCACACCGCCTGCACGTCGCGGAACTCGGCGTCGTGCGGACACGCGGCGGCGCCGAGCTCGTCGCTCGTGTCCCAGTTCTTCATGTACACGCCCGTGACACGGAAGCCCTGGCGGCGCAGCAGCAGCGCCGCGACGGACGAGTCCACACCGCCGGACATGCCCACGACCACGTGCTTGGCCGCATTTTCGCTGTGAGGCGTCGCAGCGGAGGACGCAAGGCGGCGGCGCAGCGTCTGCGCGCTCCAGCGCCAGCGACTCGCGAGCGCCATCGCTGTCGGAGGACTCGTTATCATGCGCATCATCAATGGCGGACAGGTTCGTCAAAAAGATGGTCAATTTGGTACGGGAAACTGTCAGTAATTTCGATGACTTCGCAAAACACCGATTCGTCATGAGCTCCGAGTTCTCGAGTCTCACGTGAACACTCGTGAACAGTACGTCAACTCGCTCAGATCTGCGCTGCTCTCCAGTCTGGTGTCGTTTGGCTCGGACTGAGCTTGCAACTTACACAGGGTCATTCGCAAACTTGCTCCGATCGACACAAGCAACACCTCAAGCTACTCAAGCTACTCCCAGCCTCTACTTCTCGAGTTCTCAAGCTGCTCACTATCGACAAGAAGATGATTCCTGCCGAGTTCAAGAGCGCCGTGTCCATCACGCACATCGGCACGGCCACCGCCGTCCTCACCATCGACGGTGTCAACTTCATCACGGACCCGGCCTTCGACCCCGCCGGCAGCGAGTACCCGAAACCCGGCATTACGCTCAAGAACGCGGACGGACCTGCCGTGCAGCTGAGCGAGATCCCGCCTATTGATGCCGTGCTACTGAGCCACGAAGACCACGAAGACAACCTCGACGCGCTCGGGAGGACGCTGCTCAACGGCCGCCACGTACTCACGACCGAGGATGGCGCGAAGAACCTCGCGCTGCGTCCCGGCGTGCAGGCGTTGCGTCCGTGGGAGTCCGTGACGCTCCAGCTGCAGGGCAAGGCGTTCAAGATCACGGGCACGCCCTGCGTGCACCTCCCCGGCGGCGAGGTCACGGGCTTCGTGATCGAGCACGACTCGTTTGGCGTGGCACCGGACGGTCGCCCGAACGTCGTCTTCTTCTCCGGCGACACTGTATACACGCAAGAGCTCTCGGACGGACTGCGCAGCAAGTTCAACGTCGTGGTCGCGCTGCTGAACCTCGGTGGTGCGGCCACGCCGACGCCGGACGGCGGCTCGCTGCTTATCACGATGGACGGCGAGCAGGCGAGCCAGCTCTGCCGCGAGATCGGCGCCGTGCTCATGGTACCGATGCACTTCGAGTCGTGGGGTCACTTCTTCGAGAAGGGCGAGCAGCTCCGTGCGGTGCTCGCCGCCGACGCGTACATGCGCGACCGCGTGCGCTTCGTGGTTCCGGGCGAGCCGACCAAGCTCATCTAGGCCGTGGCATGCACACGAGAGCCCGCTCTTCTTGCATTCGTTCATGTGTGAGCGAAAAAGATCGTAACTGGAAGACTTCGCTTCGTTGTCAAATGCATGCGAGGAACCTGCGTGCCGAACGCTACTGCTACGCGGACCACGTCATCCATCCGCTCATAACCACCGCTGTCTCTAGTTCCCGAGACGAATGAGCGCGTCGATGTCCTCCGCAAATTCGGCGCCGTAGCCGCCCTTAGCCTTCACGGACGCCACGCGCGGCTCACCGATGAAGAGTCCACGCACGACGGGCTTCTGGTTCTTCACGCTGATGTCCACGAACGCCTTCGTGAGCGTCGCCGCGAGCACGTTGAACAGCGGGTTCGACGCGTTCAGGAAGCCGAACACGATCACCGCGTCGAAGCCGCCGAACTGCGTGAGCTTGTTCGCCGCGTACGGCAGTTCGTCCAGGCTGGCGACTGTGAATGTCTCGGAGCTCACTTGCGGGTTCTGCTGCAGCTTCTCCCACGCGTTCTGCACCATCAGGTCCACGACCTCCGCGTCCGCCTTGGTCTTCACGAGTGCCACGCGCAGCGCGCCCGCCGGGTGCTGCTTGGGCGCTGCTGCTGGGGCAGCAGCGGCTACTGGAGCTGATACTGGGGGGGCAGCCATGGTCACGTCCTGCGCTACTGCTGGCGCTGCGGACCCGACCCCGCGCTTGCCGCCGCGCGGCTGCGCAGCCGGCTCGTCGCCGCCAAAGCTCCAGCTGGAGCCGCCGCCCGGGGGCGCGTGCACGCGCGTCGTGGGGCGCTTGAGCTCGCCAAAGTCCGCGCTCGTGAGCG
>JAASGA010000356.1:0-22212 GCA_023334105.1 Globisporangium nodosum
CTCTCTCTCTCTCTCTCTCTCTCTCCTAATAGCTATGCAATGCATGCCGCAGGAGAAAAGAGAGCTGTTGCAGAAGGAGGCCGCGTACCTCGAGGCGCACCTCGACTTCCTCCAGCACATGCCGGAGAACCGCTCAGCTGCGCGCGTGCTCGAGCGGCTGCAGCGTGAAAACGAGATGCTGCGCAACGCGATGCAGAGCCAGCAGTTCGCGCTCGCCGGCGCGCAGTCGGCGCTCGCGAGCTACTCGGTGCGTTCGAAGTGCGATGGCCACCTTCGTCATACACCTCCTCACTCTACACACGCACCTTGCAGATCAATCACCACGCCCCATTCAAGCGCCGCATCCACCTGGGCCGCGATGCTCGCGAACGGAGAGACACCCTCCTCGCGATAAGGGACTCGTCGCTGCACGACGCCAAGCTCTACCTGCGCGAACGCTCGCGGTTCCTCGACCCGACACAGAAGTACACGTCGATGGAGAAGTCGACGACGCCGAGCGGCGACTTCCTGGTCCATGTCTTCGAGATGATGCCGCTGACAGGTGTCCCGAGCGTCAAGCAGGCATACGACGCGCTCCGGTTCTTCTTCGCGAATCTGGACATCGGCTTGACCGAATCCTCGGGCGAGCTCGTCGTGCGCGAGGGCAAGGACGAATTCGCCGATCAGGACGTGATGAACCACCGGATCCTGCGCACCACGGACAGCGGGATCCAGATCGAGTCGAACTGCGTCGTGTCGTGCAAGTACGTTCCGAGCGAGGACGAAGATGGGAGCGAGTTCGCTGTCATCACGATGGACTCGGTCGAGGAAGACGCGCTGTTCCCATATCGGTCGGCGACGCGTCTGCGCCAGGACGTCAGAGCAGCGATCACGCTGCGCTCGTGTCCTCGCAAGGTCACTCGCATCCTTGACGAGGGTGAGGAAAAAGGTGTGAGCGGCGAGCAGGTGACACAGGCAGCTGGCACTGAAGAGTTCGACGTGGTCGTCTGCCGCTCGTACACGTCCAGGCTTCACCACTCGGAGTCTCTCCTGGTCCCGCCCGAAGTGTTCGACAGCGCCGTGATCGCCGCTGACATGTGCTCCCGCGAGATCCTGCGCACAGTCTACGACGTCGTCCACAGTCTCGGGCAGGAGCGTGTCGTTGGTTCCTCGTCTAGAGTTTGATCAAAGTGGCACTATGACCATGTACAAGAGAGCTGGCTGACCTCCAACCAGAGCCAACATCACACGCGTGTCAATCTCAAAGCTACAGTCACATATCACTCGCGTCGCCTTGATCCTCTCTACGTCTCCAAAGTCCGCAGCCCACTCCTTGTTCAGCGCGCGGGAGACGATCAAGTGTTGGATCTCCGACGTGCCTTCGTTGATCTCCTTGATGTACACGTATATCTGGTCGCTGTGGACTGTTTCATGAGAAGAGGTCGAGCGGCGAGAAGCGTCAGCGCTGGAACAAGGCACACTGGCGAATGGACGGTAGCGAGCGCAAGATGACAGTGAGCGGAGTTCCGTCGTCGACTTCGCCGCCTTCGCTGGCCACGCTGCTCCCTGGACTCGCTGCGAGCGCAACCACGGAGCCGACGAGTATCAAGGTGTTCTGCCGCCTCCGCCAGCAGAACCAGCTCGAGAAACGCGAAGGCGCCACTGAATGGTTCGTTCTTTCGCTCAGAGCGCTTATGAGCCGTCGTTGCTGAACGAACTCTGTGACCACTCGATGGCAGTTCGACGGTCGTCGACCAGCGCACGATCTTCCTGCGCAACGAGCGCTGCGACGTCGACGAGATCCGCTGCACGTTCGACCGCGTGTTCGACGTCGGCGCCACGCAGGAAGAAGTCTACGAGCACACGGCCAAGCCGCTCGTCTCGGACTTCCTGCAGGGCTACAACTGGTGCGTTTACCATCGCGTTCCGGTTGTTGGCTCACCGACCAACTGACCTGTTTGTACGCCACAGCACGATCTTCGCGTACGGACAGACGGGGTCAGGCAAGACGCACACGATCCTCGGACCGAAAGACGGCGTGCTCGTCAAGCCCGAGGAGGAAGGCGGGATCATTTCGCGGGTCGTCAAGGATCTCTTCAAAGAGGTCGAGAAGTCCAAGAGCGCAGCGCCAGCAGCTGCTCTGATCGAGACCGTAGAGCTCACCGTCTCGTTCGTAGAGATCTACATGGAGCAGATCCGTGACTTGCTCGTCGCCGGCAGTGGAGGCAGCTCTGCGTCTGCAGCTGCCGCTGCGGGAGGGCTCAAGATCCGAGAGAACGCGCAGAAGGGCATCTTCATCGAAGACATGACGCAAGTGCACACTGGGACCGAGAACGCCACGATGGAGCTTGTGAAGGCGGGTATCCTCAACCGCGCAGTGTCCTCCACGCGCATGAACAAGGACTCGAGTCGGAGCCACAGCATCCTGATCATCACGTGCACGCGCAAGTCGCTCAAGAACGCAGTCGTCAAGCGCTCGAGCATGTACATCGTCGATCTGGCAGGCTCCGAGTTCGTCAACAAGACCAACGCGGCCGGCAAGGTGTTGCAGGAGGCGAAGGCGATCAACAAGTCGCTCTCCGCGCTCAGCAACGTGATCAAGGCGCTCGTGGAAGGCAAGAAGCACGTGCCGTATCGAGACTCGAAGCTCACGCGCATCCTGCAGGACTCGCTCGGCGGGAGCGCGAAGACGTGCCTCATCCTCGCGGCGTCCTGTAGCTCGTACAACATGTCGGAGACCATCTCGACGCTCCGCTTCGGGCTGCGCGCGAAGGAGATCAAAAACCCTGTCGTGCAGAAGCAGGAGAGTGCGCCTGGCATCGGACCTGGCGGCATCTTCAAGGAGCTCTACCAGCAAGCGATGGAGGAGCTCGAGGAGAAGAACAAGAAGATCGACGAGCTGCAGCGCTTGCTGTCCGCTGTGGTGCGGGAGAACCAGCAGCTAGCGGCGAGCGAGCAGCTGCGGATCCAGGACGAGCCTTCGAGCGACGAGCAGCACGATCAAGGTGGTGGGTGCGGTGGAGCTGGTGGCGGAGAAATGCTCTCGTGCCAGGACGAAGTAGGACGCACGATCAGCAACGAGGACACGACTGACAACGCTGAGCACAGCAGCAGCGAGGACGAAGCGGAAGTGGAAGACGTTCACGAGCTCGAAGCGGTGTTGCGGGAGAAGGAGGAGCTCGCGCAGAAGACCGTCACGCTCACAGAGGAGAACAAGCGACTGTTCCACTTCCTTGAGGCACTCGAGAGCCAACTCGACCAAGTCGCAGTGGATTTCTCGTCTGGCAAGCCGATCCTCAGCCTCCGAGCAGCAGCGAGCGATGCGAGGTCAGCGCTGCTCTCAGAGCAAAACCCGGAGGCGACTGCTACTGCTGCTGCTCCCACAGAGCACATACTGTCACTCAAGATCTGGCTGCAGAGCGACAAGTGGCAGCAGTCCCTCGAGCTCGAGCTCATCGAGGCGACTGACGAGGCGAAAGCACGCGCTGAGCCAAGTCCGAGGCCTCGCACATCTGTTACCATCCTTCCGCTTGCTGCTGACGACGGAGCAGGAGAAGCGAGCCACCAACAAGCCGATGCCGCGACGCCTTCGACCACGATCACCGACTCGGTATCCTCCGAGCAGCCAACACCGTCAGCGATGTTCCTCCTCCCGTGCGCCAACAACACGGACAAGACGCCGTGTGTGCACCGGATCGACGCGGAGGCGCTGTCGCGCCAGATTGTCGAGCTTAAGCTGCAGCTGCACTACGTGTCGGAGAACACCAAGCTGGCGCTCGACGGCGAGAGCTACGTGATCGTGCTTGAGAACGCCAAGCTCAAGACGCGCATCGAGGAGCTCGAGTTCCAGGTGAACCTCGCCACCGTGGCGGGCAACCAGCTCGAAATGAAGAACCGCGCGTGCGAAACGCGGCTGAGCAACCAGGAGACCCACATCGGCTGCCTGCAGAACTCGCTGCAGGAGTACCAGGGGCTCTTCAAGCAGCAGATCATCATGTCCCAGGAGAAGTGCCGCTTGCTCACGGACGAGCTCGAGTTCTATAAGAAGCTGGCCAAGTGCAGCCAGCCGCTGGGCTCATCGGGACAGTACCTCAGCGGAGGTGGTGGTGCGTCGCCTCCGAAATCGTCACCGAGTCCTCGCAAGCACCGTGTTGCAGCAGGCAGTAGTAGCTCAGTGATCTCGACAGCTCCGAAGGTGTCGGCTGCGTTGTTCCCGGAGTTCAACCAAGAGAGTTCGCCGAGTCCCAGTAGCCCGACGGAGAGCGAAGGCGCTGGACCCAACCCGTTCGGACTCTGGCGCGGCTTCGGCAGCTTCTACAAGTCAGGAGCACCGACGACCTCCGGCGGCTCAGTCGAGATCGAGCTCGCAGAGAAAGCGAGAGCCTCGAACTCCCTGCCTCCTGCTCCGAGTTCGACACTGAACGTCAAGATGTCACGACCGATCGTGAAGCCCATCGGAGCACCGCCAGTGGTGGCAGCGCCGCCATTCACTGGCGCCACCACCACCTCCGGTGAGAAACACCGACAGCACACTGCGAGAGAATCAGGAGGCTCTGCGCCGTGGATCGTCAAGGGCTTCGGAGTCGGGAGCAACGACGCCACTGCTGTCGGCACTGCCACCATCACCAGCGATGCACGAGCCTCGCTGCTTCCGGACGCGACGTTGGACGAACTCGCAGCGCCGATCGAGATGCACTGAGAGAGAGAGAAAGAAAGAGAAGAGCAGCAGCGTTCTACATTACAGAGTCCTCCGATCTACATGAACACCTTGCGCTCCTGGTCGCGCTGGTGGTGGAACGTGATGCTGTCGACGATGTAGTCGTCCATCCGCTCCCTCTCGACGTCCTCCGTACTTGAGGTCGAGCGGTACACAAGCTGGCGCTTGTGAACGGCCGCATGGTACACGTCGTCTGTGAGCACGTCCGCGTAGCGCGCCGCGGCGTTCGGCTCGTCGGTCTTGCGGAGCCGCTCGCGCGGGAAGAGCACGACGATGGCTCCGAAGACGAACAGCAGCGTCAGCCCGATGAACGTGCCGACGGCCGAGACGAGCGGAATCGAGTACTTGATCTGCTTGCGCTCGCGGTCGCCCGCGAAGCGCACGCCCGTGTCCTGGAGTGCGAGGCTCGCGAAGTTGACTGTCTTCTTCTTCGCCACGTTGAGGCTCTTGACGGCCGCGTCCTGGAAGAGGTAGTAGATCGCGGACGTGTAGAGCGCCTGCAGCGGCTCGTCGAGGTAGTAGTGGTTCGACTTCACCTGGTGCAGGTACGAGTCGATGAGCAGCGAGCAGCCCGAGCCGCTGAGCTTCTGGTTCTGCACCGTGGCGGAGTTGGACGCGTCGTCGTCGGTACTGCTCGAGGTACTCGTGCCGGCGAAGTGCTTGACGGTGTCGAGGTATTCCCACTCGAAGTAGCTGTTGTACTTCTCGTAGTAGAACGGCCGCGTATTAAGCGACACGAGCTGCACGGGGTCGTAGAACTCGAGGTCCGCGAGGTAGCTGGGGATGTTGTCCTTGCCGAGCAGCAGCGCCTGCGTCGGCGAGCTCGACGATGTGTTTGAGAGCATGAACACGAGGCCGTCACAGTTGTCAGGCGCCGGGACGCCGCACTTGGCGCCGAAGACCGCGCTCAGGTCCTCGAGCTTCCAGTCGAGCTTGGCGAACGACAGCCTGAGGCGGCGCCGCGGATTGCTGAACGATGGGACGCTCGACGGCTCGCTATCGTTCAGGCTCGTGAAGCCGAGGTCGAAGTCCTCGCCGCTCATGTACGAGCCGAGCCCGTAGAGGAAGACCGAGTTGTCGACCGGCGTGCAGTTGGACGGGAGGAAGTTGAGCACGTCGTTGTTGTACGTCATGTTCGTGACGCGGCAGTCCTTCAGGTACGGCATCAGCAGCAGCTGCTTGCGCAGGTGCACGCCGAACGTCGACTTGTCGAGGAAGACGCAGTTCTCGCTGCCGCAGAGCGAGTTGGGCTTGTCAAACGGGTAGAAGCTCTGGCTGCAGAGCACATCTTGGAGCACCTTGATCTCCTCCGTCGTGAGCGGCGTGTCGCCGGTGTACTCTTCCACTACGGACGGCTTGATCTTGTCACCATCCGTGCAGTACTCGCTCAAGTCGCGGTACTGTGCGTCCTTTGCGTACGGGATGTCGATGCTCATCGCTGTCAGGCTCATCTGGCTCGTCAGCGTGTACGTCTCGACCGTGACCGTGATCTCCTCGGGCGCGATCTGCTTGAGCGTCGTGTTGAAGCCCTTCGCGAGCGTGGTCGCAAACGACCGCAGGTTGTGCGTCGTCTTGTCCGCCATGGTGGCCAGGTCAGGCAGCGAACTGATGGCGCCAGCGCACTTGCGCATTTTCTCGTAGGGACCTTCGAGGAAGAGCTCAAACGTGGTCGTCGAGTTCCCGCCGTCGTCCTGTGCGAGACCGTCCACGAGCGTGCACGGGTAGTACGCCGACGAGTTGGCGTCCGAGACGGCGCGCTCGAACAGGGTCTTGCCCTGCAGGAGCAGCTCGTAGCCAGTAAGAAAGTCGAAGCCGCTGTCCTGCTGAAACTTGGTGAACTCGTCCTCCACGGACTGGGCTCCCGATCCCTCGAGCTGGTCGATCGAGAAGTAGACGGTGTGCGTCGGCGTCAGCCCGGTCGGGAACACCGCGCGGTTCCAGTCCTGCACCTGGAAACCGAAGTCGACCGTCGTGGAGCGGATCTCCTTGACCGCCGGCAGCTCCGCGGGGGTTGACATGATCGAGTCCACCTCCGAGGTCGCGTTCTCGAGCTTGCACGCCGAGTCCGAGAGGATCTCGAACGGCACGACCTGCCGGAGCACCGCGGAGCGCAGGATCGTGTTCTCAACGTTCGGCGTCGTGGTGTTGCTCTTAGTGGTCGCGTTTGCGACGAACGCGGTCGTCACGAGGTCCTGCTTGACGAACACGCGCTGGACGCCCGACGTCGAGTGCTGGATGAAGAGACTCGAGAGCCCGATGTTGACGATGTAGATGATCAGCGGCGAGAAGCAGAAGAGCGCAAAGCGCTTCCGGCGCGACTTGCCGTGCGTCGGTCGGTCGCCTGGGTACAGCTTGATGTTGCCAAAGTACGTGAGCATGACCGCGAGGAAGATCGCGAAGTACTTCTCGACGATCATGCCGAACGCCGCCGTGAGGTACCCGCTGATCGTCTGGTAGAACTCGACCTCGTCATCCGCGTTCTTGGACGAGCCGATCGGATCCGCCACGCCGTGCTTGATCGTCACACCGCGCAGGAACACGACCATGACGCTCACGACGACGCCCACGCCGAGCAGCACGACCGCGATGAACCGGAGCGCCGACAAGCGGATCTCGGTCGACGGGTTGCGCGTCGCGTCGTACTGCTGCGCCTTGGCGATCGCGGCGGCGTCGCCGTCGTAGTTGCTGTTGTTGTTGGGCACGTCCGACGGCGCCAGCTGACCGAGCTTGAGCGGGCGCGCGGCGGAGCTGAGGCTCCCGAGCACCGCCGGGTCGTCGTCGTTGCTGTTGAAGGACATGAAGATGCTGTCGGAGACGCTGCCGGCGCGACTACGCGGATCCAGAGGTGTCTCCGAGGGCGCCTCGCTCGTCGCAGCGGGAGATTTCTTCATCCGCGCGGGAAGGAAGTCGAAGAGAGTCGAAGGCGGTGGGTGGTGGTCGAAGCTTCGGCTGCTTCTCTGTAGCGGGTGGACGCTCGATTCGAGAGTGCTTAGCGAGCAAGAGCGAGCGAGTGGTCTGCGGAACGAGTGTCCAGCAGCAGGTGCGACTGATGATCTGATGCGATGCGATCCTCTTCGATGCGACGAACTGCTGGACCCAGCGAGCGAGCGTCTTGACGGCAGAGCTTGTGTCGAGTTGACACAAGTGCCATGTGGATGAGATGTAGTTTAGCAGAGGCGAGGACGAAACCAACGACCTCTCAATGTGCTCTGGCTCAGGACAAAGCTCTGCTGGTACTGCCGCGGCATTACTCTCATTGCTTCAGTTCGAGCAGCTTCGTTCCTTCCTCTCTCTCTCTCATCGAGGTGAGCTGCCGTTCTCCTTCTCATCGTCATTGTCGCGCAGACTCCATCCAAAGTGTACCTTTGCGGAGCGAAGCGCTGACCACTTCTTCCAGCCTGTTGCATAGTGAGACCAAGTCAAGTTACTCACGAAGTCATCGCGACTGGCGTGAACTGATAAGGTCTGCAAGGACGATCTGTACCCACGCCACATGGCCCCCGAACTACATGTGCGTGCTCTCTCTTGACCGCTCGCTGTCTCACGTGTGCTCTCTCTCTCTCTGGATGGCGTCGACTTGGTTCCTTTGCCAGTCGATCGATCTGAACCGCTGCACTCCCGAACTCCCTCTGCGACCGAGCGAGCGAGTACCAGCATCTGAGGCGTCGGACAACCAAAGATCTCGCGTCTCTCAAGATGCCCAGCCAACAAGAAGAGGAGCTCCACGACGCTGGCGTCTACGACGCCAGCCAACGTGATGACCGCCCGCGCGCGCGCACGGACGTCCCGGTCGCAGAGGCGGAACCCGGCAGCGCCAAGTCGCTCGACAACATCGAGGTCTTCTCGACGCCGGAGCTGCGCATGAAGCTCAAGCCCGGGTCGCTCTTCGTGCTCATCGCGCTGCTCTGCGTGGTCATCGGCGCGTTCACCGCGATCGCGTACAACGGTGTCGTGCTCAAGCACGTGTACGACACCGTCGGCTCGTCCAAGGTGGCCGAGGACATCGTGGAGAAGTACAACACCACGTCCGGGTTCGTCATGGCGCTTGTTGAGGTGCTCGTCGGGCTGCACATGGAGAAGTTCATGCCGGTCTTCGAGGTCTACATCCACAACCTGCTCTGGTTCCTCACGCAGTCGTCGAGTCGCTTCCGCGTCTCCCACCGCGCGCACACGACGCTGCTCTTCATATTCCCCGTGCTCGTCATGCTCATGGTCGGCAACAGCCTGCGCAGTCTCCAGGCGAGCCATTCGACCGTCGGCTTCGAGTCCATCATGCTCGCCGAAGACCTCGTGCGCCAGCAAGGCACCATCGAGGCCCTGCGCCAGGCCGACGCGGCGGAGAAGTCCCTGAACGCTTCCACGGCCACCGCGACGAACGTGACCGAGCCGGGAGGCGTCACCTCCAAGCTCACGAGCGCGAGCGACACCATCCTCAAGAACGCTGTGCTGGAACAGACGGTCCCGTTCAGGTTCTTGACGTCGTCGCTGTGCAGGCAGGACGACAACACGACCGTCGCCCGCGGTCAGCGCACGGTGCAGCTGAGCGCCGACAGCCTGGACGCCACGTCGGTGACGTACGGCTTCGCGACGCGGGAGTGGAACAGCGAAGCGCTGAGCACCGAGCTCAAGGCGAACGAGTCGTACATCTTCCGGTACAAGGACATCCTGTCGAAGAACGCGTCCGTGGTCGCGCCACCGGAGAGCAAGTTCTCTATGAAGACGGCGTTCGAGATGTTCTTCCAGGGTCAGACGATGATCGAGAAGGCGATCGGCGACTCGGCGAACAAGAGCCACCCGTGCTCCGACTCGGACTACCTCACGGAGCTGGACCACACGACGGCGCAGCGGCGCCTGAAGGAGCGTCGCCGCCTCACTGCGCTCGCAGACAGCACGACGGGGAACGGGACGAGTGCGGCGAACGCGACGAGCGAGGACTTCTTCATCGACGACTCGTACGGCGCGTGGACGATCGATGAAAACGGCGTGCGCGTCTGCGAGGGCTCCGTGAGCTCGCTCGTTGATTTGCTCGAGTACACGATCGGGAACAGCTCGCAGACGCTCGAGAACTTCATGCACGCAATCACCGCAAGCTTGAACAAGTCGTTCCCAGATATCTTGGACCTGAGCGCCACGGAGGTCGCGCTCGAGAACTACGAGATCAGCCCGCAGATCCACGTCCAGGCGCTGCGCATCGACATGGTGCTAGCAGAAGACATCGAGTACGGACTCACGCCCGAGTACGTGAAGTGCTTTGACGAGACGGGCGGGTGTCCCGACGACCTCAAGGGCAACGCCAGCGTGTACGTGTTCCAGTATCTCGCGAACGCGTTCTGCGGGTCTAGCAACTGCGCGTTCCTGGACAAGTCCAACACATTCCAGCTGCAGAAGGAGGTCGGGATGATCCCGTACACGTACAACTGCTCGGACGTCCAGTACAGCGGCGACTTCCGCGGTTTCTACCCGACGGACTGCAGCCAGATCGCGAACGCGTCGTTCGCGTACGGCATCGGATCGTACATCACCGGTGACGAGTTCGGCTACTCGGACTCGACGTACGAGACCGCGCTGCCGTACATCATCAAGCCGCGGCGGCACGTGCGCTTCTCGTTCGCCAAGATGACGTGGCAGTTCGAGGACGTCGCAGATCGGTTCGAGGCCACGTGCGACGAGCAGTCGACGGATGGCAACTGCGAGGGTCTCTGGTTCCAGCTGCAGCCGAGCCGCCGGTACCTCTTCGCGGGCCACGACGCGATCCCAGCGGCCAAGATCGCGCGCGCGAGCTTCCAGGCACCGATCCCGCTCGTGCAGCTCAACGCGCCGTCGCTGTTCATCAGCGACTGGGGCTACTCCATCGACCTCGAGCGCCTGAACCCGGCGTACTTCGCGCGCACGTACTGGAATGCGTCCAAGAACGAGTTGATCCAAGGCGACTACTGCTCGATGCTCATCGACTCGTACCTGGACCAGATCGAGGGTAACAACTACTTCCTCGAGCGGCCGCTGCAGATCGTGTACACGTCGGCGTTCTACTACCTTATGGCGAACGCGGGCGTGACGGAGCTCAACGACTCGAAGGCGATCGTGAACGCGACGCTCGCGAACGGCACGGCCGCGACGCTCGCGATCACGGACGCGCTCGGCAACACGAAGCTCAAGGGCGACCAGCAGCTGCGCACGATCCGCGTGCTGATCCCCAAGAAGTCGTTCATCGCGTCCTTCTCCGGGCTCATGCTGCTCGTGGCGCTCATGGCGGTCGTACTGCTCTTCCCTACGCGCCGCGTCGAGTACTTCGCGGATGGCACGACCAAGGCGCAGGAGTACATCGCGATCGCCACCAACAAGACGTACCCGAGCGTCGTGTACTGGAAGTCGTTCGTGTTCCCGGCGTCCGCCGAGTCCGTGCCGCTCCAGGACTACCGCGTCGAGGCCATGACGCTCGCGCACGCGGAGAACGGCAGTCGCTTGGTGCAGCTCCCGTAGTTCGTGCTGGTCCGCCTAATAACATGTATCATCTCCTACTATGTCATCCATACAAGTAGACGTACACACACACTGGAGCAGAGCAATAGACAGCTTCATGATGACGATGCACCACCACGAACGCGCTTAATAACTAACTGCTCGGTCACGCTCGTGCTGCAGCTGCTGCTGCTGCTCACCATTGTCGGCGCGTCAGCGTCAGTTCTCACCGGCCGACTGGCTCGCGCCCGGCAGCGTCTTCTGCGTCTTCTGCTCGTACTGCGCGCGCGTCCACGTCTTCATCTGCAGCGCGTGGATGCGCGTCATCTCCACCTTGAGCGCGTCGTTCACGCGACGCTGGCGCTCCAGCAGCGACTGGCCTGCTCCCCCATCCGCCACCGCCCTCGCTCGCTCTCAGCACGTTTCACTAGCGCCCACAGCTACACATACGCAAAAAAACAAAACAAAAGAGAGCGCACCTTCGAAGCCGTCGTGCACGACGATGACGCTGAACTTGGAGCCGCAGCCGTCCGAGAGGTCTTCCGCCTCGACGTGGATGGCGCCGAGCTCCTGCGTGCGCACAAGCGCCCTTCAGTTACTACAGCGAGAGAAGAAGTGGCGGTGGCAGTGCACATACTAACGCACCTGCTTGATCCGGTCTTCGAGCTGCGCGGGCGTGACGACGGACATGGCTGCTTGGGTGGCTTGTGTGGCTGCTTGACTTGTGTTAGGCGGCAAATTGTGAAGTGAGACCCACGGAACGATTTCGTGCGGATTCATAACTAGTTTCGTGGATTCTCACGAAACTGGTTATAAAGCGCACGCTGCGCTGCTCGCTGGCTTGCGCTTCTGGTCGCCTGCTCTCTCTCTCTCTCGCTCGCCCGCTCTCTCGCTTCGTGTCTTCCGGTACTTGGATGGAGCTGGAGACAAGAGCGACGAGACCAGGAGGCAAAGGCGCGCGCGAGGAGAAAGCGAACGCGTCAGCTTGTCACCGGAGAAAGCGCTGGAGAAAGCGAGCGAGGAGCTTGAGAGTTGGTCGAGATCAAGATCGGCGACGTTGGCGGCGTTCTCCCTGCCGAATGGATCTGGCGTCGCGCCACGTATCCTGGTATCTTCTGGGACTGGAGTCCGTAGCTCTTGGACTGGACAGTGGGGTCAGCAACGCACTCGCCTCACGCTCTTGTCGAAGAATGTCAGTTCGAGTTGGCCACGAGGGTGTGCCGGGCGAGTCTCGGTGGACTCTCTGTTCGAATGGAAGACGGCTCTGCTCGATGTACTTCGCTCGGGTCTCGTCTTGCGATCCTAAGACGTTGGTCGAACCGATCCGCACACGGGTGAGAGCCCTAGCGTGCCGTGACGCCGCTGACGCAAATGACGCGAGAGCAGCAGACCCTCTTGCGAGTTTGTCAAGCGAGATCGGTGACATCGCGAACGGAACGCTACCGAGTGGATCCGGCGTCGTCCTGGCCTGGCCTCATGTCTTCATTGACGAAGGCTTTCGGCTCTCGAAGGCCGTTTGCCATCGCGATCTTGTCGAAGAAGGCACGTCGACGCCACACAAATCGGTTGTGTGCGTGTGTCGAGCGACGAGTCTGCCGTCGACCCGAGCCGCGACTCGGTTGTGTGATGATGACCATGGGGAGGGCGAACCTTGGAAACGAACAGGAGGCTTCGAGCGACTGCTATCGTGTACTCCAATCTGCTACAGATCGCGAGAGACGCCTTCAGCCAATGACACGCACACATGGTGGCAAGGCGAAGCCACGAGTGAGGGTCTTGTTTACCACAAACGCACCCTCCACACGAAGCGAAGAGCGTGTCGCGAGTCCTCAAAATGGCGCCCGCCGCCAGCAGCGCCAGCGACGGCGCCTCGACCAAAGAGCACCTAGAGCCTCCGACGTCGTCGGCTGCCGCCAGCACCAGCACCAGCATCAGAGGCAGCAGCTCGTGCACGCCGCCAGCCAATTCGGACTCTCAGCCTTCCGAGAGTAGCAGCTGCGATGACCACCCGAGAAAGAAGCGCAAGTCCACGCACAGGACCCGCAAGGTGCGTCGTTCCCTCGCAGTTGCCAAGCAAGTGCGAGCTCAGTACGCACGGCACCTGACGCGAAGATGACTGGTCGATTGCTCCTCTCAGGAAGAGATAGGTCGGCTGCAGGAGGAAGCGCTGGTGCTCGAGACACAGGTGATGACGCTGAACCGAGGACGCCAGCAGGAGCCCGACCTGCTAACCGAGGCGGCGCTCATGAATTCGATGCTACGCCACGCGCATCGCGAGCAGCAGCTCTCGCTCGCGACGGCGCAGTCTGCGATCTCCGACCACTTGGTGCGTCTTGTAGCAAGCTGAGAACTGGGCGGTGAACCTCGGAACTCACACTCTGTCCTTGCTTGACAAAGGTGGCGCTGAGTGCGAACCCGCACAACCCGCTCCACTCGCACATCAAACTCGGTAAGGACCCCGCGCAGCGACGCGATACGCTGCTCGCCATGCGCGAACCCAAGCTCCGCGACGCGCTCATGTACGTCCAGTCGCGCGCCAAGTTCCTCGACCCGCTCAACCCGCACCACTCGCTCGAGCGCTTCGACAACGCGGACGGCGACTTCTGCGGCACGCGCTTCGACGTGTACCAGTTCGCGGGCGTCAAGGGCGCCAAGCAGGTGCTCGACACACTCATGCACTACCACCAGAACGTCGAGATCAGTGTCTCGGAGCAGCTCGGCTCGATCACCGTGCGCGAGGACTACGACAACATCGACACTTGCGGCGGCAGCGGCAATGCAAGCACTAGCGGTGGCGACGGCGGCATCTCCAACTTCCGGCTCCTGACGAACGAGCGCGGATTCAAGTCCGAGGTGAACCTCGTGACGTTCATGCAGTACTACGAGAGCCACGAGCTCGTGGGCGGCGCCCCGTGCGCTGTCTGTCTCGTGGACTGGGTGGACGACGACGAGATGCATCCGTACAACCCGCGCGAGCTGGTGCGCAAGCAGATCTCGGAGGCGATCGTGCTCACCGAGCATAGGCGGAAGAAGCCTCGAGTCGCGAGTGGCAACAACGAGGGCACGGCTGACCCGAACAAGTGCAACGGCAAAGAGGAGGACACAGGCAGCAGTGGCAAGAGCGAGTGCTCCAAGGACGGCGCGCTCGAAGAAGACGAAGAGGTGGTCGGCGCCATGATGCGCTGCAAGTTCAGCAAGGTGTGTCGGCCGGCGTTCAAGATGTCGCGTCGCGAGGAGCAGTTGATGCGGTCGGGCGTGTGCTGGGGACCGGTGATGGTGCAGACGATCAGCGATCTGCTGTACCCGGACTTGATGTGTCGATCGGATCCAGAGCGGTTCGAGGGAGTCTGATCGAGTGATCGACGACGTTGGCCGCGTTCGCGAACGGCGCCTAGTACCGGTAAGGGGCGGACGCCTGTGTGCAGCTCCGACTACGACGAGGCCATCCTTCCCCTGCTGTGTGTACAGTAGCTGGCGATCAAACTGCTTGCTTGCCACCACCACCCGAACTCTCATCTCGTGCAGCATTTGTCCACGATCGGGATTAGAAAATTTGATAGATAATGCCTTGATCAATTCCAACTTATGCCCCAGTCTTCCTTTTTCCACAGCTCGACAAGCATGGCGAAGGTGGTGAACGGGAAGCGCAGCCCGGAGGCGGCCGGAGACAGCGGCGACGCCACGAGCTCCAGCAGCAGCAGCAGCATCAGCAGCAGTGAGTCGAAGCGCGCGCGCAGGTCGACGTACGTGGTGCGCAAGGTGCGTGCAGATATGACCCTGGAAGGGCAGGAGCGGACGAGGAGAATGGCACTCTAACCTGCAGATGATGCTACTGCTACAGGAGGAGACGACGCAGCTCGAGAAGGAGGTGGTGGCGCTGGAAGCGCGCTTGAGAGAACTGCACGAGCGCCGCAAGGATCACGGGCAGCTGCTTGCCGAGAAGGCGATCACGACCGCGTACCTGCGAGAAGCGCGTCGCGGGCTTCAGCTCTCGATCGCGGAAGCGCAGTCCGCCGTCTCGGGCTTCCTGGTGCGTGCTGGTCACGCCGACTTGTAGGTTGAGGCAGTGTGCTGACGGTCCATCGGGTGCTGCCCTGTGTGTGTGCAGAATGCTGACAAGACGAACCCGCTGCACACCACGATCCGGCTCGGGAAGGACTGGAGCGAGCGTCGCAAGACATTGCTGGGCGTACGCGACCAGAAGCTGCGCGATGCATACGACTACGCGATCTCGCGCTCCAAGTTCCTCGACCCGCTCAAGCCGCACCGCGTCGAGGAACGCTTCGAGACGGAGGATGGAGATTTCTGCTGCGCAAGGTTCGACCTGGTCCAGCTCGAGGGCGTCGAGAGCGTCAAGCAGGTCTTCGACGCGCTCCTGTCCTACATCCTGAACATCGAGATCGCTGCCACAGAGCACATGGACCAGATCACGCTGCGCGAGGACTACGACACGGTCGGCACTAGCATCGCGAACTTCCGGCTGCTGACGACACGGTCCGACGTGACCGTCGAGTCGAACCTCGTGGCGTTCACCGAGTACTACGAAAGTCACGAGCTCTCGAACGGCGCGCCGTGCGCTATCCTCGCGCTTGACTTTGTGGACGACGACGAGCTGCATCCTCTGTGCCCAAGCGAGCGCATACGCAAAGACGTCTCGGAAGCCGTGGTGCTCACGCCCCACATGCGCAAGAAACCTGGAGACCACGAGGAAGAGCTGGTTGTTGTGATGGCACAGGGCAAGTTCCTCAAGCTGTGCAAGTCCGAGTTCGAGGTCACTCCGCGCGTCCTGCGAGGGATTCGAGACAACATGTCCTGGAATCGAGTGCTGCTCGCGACACTGAGCGAGAAGCTGTAGTAAACTACTCAAAGACTCTAGCGACTTGCGACGAGCGAGTCACGACTTCACACTAGAAGCAGACCACACAATCTTCTTCTTGCTTCGGCGAACTTCTGGGATGTACTCAATCAAGCTGGAGATGCAATGGCGCTGCTTCCCAGGGAATCAACACTCACTGTGTACGTGGTCAGGAGTGCCGCGACTTCGGCTTGGTGCCACTGTCGGAGAGCAAGTTGCAATGGTGTCTTGCCGTCACTGTTCGTAGCGCCTGTGTCCATGCCGTGGTCAAGCAGGGTCTTCACCAGCTCAACGGGTCCGTAAACAGCTGCGCAGTGGAGCGGTGTCTGTCCATCCAGTCCACAAGCATTCGCGTCCGCTCCGCTCGCCAGCACCATCGTCACAATCTCTTGGTTCAGCGCCAAGACCGCAAAGTGTAGCGAAGTCCGTCGGTTGCTATCCGCTGCGTTCACATTCGCTCCGTACGTCAGCAGCTTGCAAATGGCCTCTGCTCGACACTTTTGAACGGCGATGCACAACGGGGTCCACCCTTGGTTATTGACTGCTTCCACGTTCGCGCCATCCGCCAACAGCAAACGCACAATAACTTCGTTGCCCGATGAGGCGGCGCAGTGAAGCGGAGTGTTGCCGTACTGGTCAGGAGCATTCACTGCTGCACCACTTGCCAGGAGCTGCATCACGATTCCAATATGCTTGAAAGCAACGGCAGCGTGCAGGGGAGTGAACTCTCTGGTTGAAAGCGCACCAGGTGCGTTGACGTTTGCCCCGCGCGCCAGCAGCTCTTCGACGATGCCATCATGGCCGGAGTTCACTGCAGCTCGCAGAACACTCCATCCCCTAGTCGTTGACGCGTCCACATCTGCGCCTCGATCCATCAACTCGACCACGATATCAAGATACCCGTTTAGAGCTGCGCTGTAGAGAGGTGTAACCCCGGCGTCGGTATCCACGTTCACGCGCGCTCCACGCGCCAGAAGCTCGACCACGGCATTGTTGTATCCACGGCTGGCAGCTCCGTGCAAAGGAGTCGTCCCATGTCTGCTCGCTGAGTTCGCGTCTGCTCCGTATCGCAGAAGCTCCTTCACGATTGCGATGTGTCCTTCTTGGGATGCGAAATGGAGAGTCGTGTTGCCTTCCAGGTCCGCAGCGCCAGCATTCCCACCACGAGCGAGCAACATGGCGACGACGTCGTAGTGACCGCCTCGGGCAGCTTCATGCAGCGAAGTCGTTCTGTTCGTGTCAATGGCATCGACGATCGCTCCATGCTTGAGCAGCTCCTCCACGACGTCCAAGTGGCCTCCTGAAGAAGCGAAATGGAGAGACGTGTAAAGACTGGATGGCAGAGCAGCAATCGCGCTTGCGCCGAACTTGATCAGCAGCACCACTGCCTCGAAAAATCCATCCCGAGCAGCAGTGTGAAGCGGAGTTATGGAACACCAGTCCACAGTATTCACATCTGCGCCGAGCTCCAGCAGCACCTTCACGACTTGGAACTTCTCTTGCTGGACAGCCAACAGCAGCGGGGTCGCTAGATACTTCACGATCTTCGCCTCCATGTACGCTCCTCGCCCCACCAGCTCAACGACCACTTGGGCGTGACCATAGAATGCCGCAGTGTGAAGTGGAGTCCATCCGTCGTCGAACAGCGCAGCGTTTGCGTTCGCTCCGCGCACCAGAAGCTCTGTCACGATGTCTGTGTGGCCTTTCAGCGCAGCGACGAAGAGAGGAGTCGCTCCATCCACATTTGCCGCGTTAACATCGGCACCGTGCGCCAGCAGCTCGTTCACGGTGTCCACGTGACCTTCCTGAGCAGCCATGGAAAGCGGAGTCACTCCCCTCGCACTAGCCAAGTTCACGTCCGCGCCGCACTTCAGCAACCACCGTGCGATATCTGTGAACCCGTCTTGTGCTGCCAACCAAAGTGGAGTCTCTCCCCTCACAGACCTCGCGTTCGCCTCCGCGCCGTACTTTACCAGCAGCTTCACGATGTCACCGAAGCCTTTCTCGGCAGCAACAAGCAGTGGGGTCCATCCGTCATCCTCGAACCTCATGTTCACGTTCGCGCCGTGCTCGAGCATCATCTCCGCGATGTCCGCGTAGCCTTCCTGCGCCGCGATGTACAGCGGCGTCGCTCCGTTGCCCTTTGTCGCGTCCACAGCCGCCCCAAGCTCCAGCAGAGCAGCCGCCAGATCCTTGTGGCCGTATCGGCACGCAGTGATGAGTGGCGTGTCGCCTTTGCTCCCACCGACTGCGTTGAGGAAGTTCGTCGGCGATTGAGTCACTGTTGCGGTTGTTGTTGTTGTCGACGAGTTCGTATCGTTCACTTGCTCTATGTCGCTCTCGGCTTGATCATGGTGGTGCTGATCCTGATACTGGTGCTGCAGAATGAGCTCGCGCACCTGCGCTTCGTCGCCCTTGCGGCACGCGGCGAGCAGCAAGTCGAGCAACTGGCTGGTGCTGGTGACAGCGCTGCTGATGTTACTGCTGCAGGTTGAGCTGCTGGGGACATCGGCGGCGGCGGTGGCCATCTTCTTGATCTGCTCCTCTGCTTCCTTCTCTGGTTGTCGGAGTGATGAAAAAAAACGAGGGAAGTGTGGGTGACTTCAATCTTCAGAGACAGTGTGAGCCACGACGAAGAGTGAAGCTGCGTGTGCTCGATGCACTGGAGCGGGAGGCGGAGCGGATCTGCGGGTCTCTGACTGGGGGGACTTGCTCGGGCCTTTGGTGCAGGTTTCGTTTGAGAGAGACGACGCGCAACTCGGACTCAAGAGGCAGCAACCAACGTTGACACCTCGCCTTCCAGCACAAACATTGCGGACATTGCTACTACCAAGTGCCAATAAGTGTACAACATCGACACACTTCGGCTTCATGGACTCCCTCCCGCATCGGCCACTGTCGCCTCTAGCACAGCACGCATCCTCTGTGCCCGAGCGAGCGCATACGCAAAGACGTCTCGGAAGCCGTGGTGCTCACGCCCCACATGCGCAAGAAACCTGGAGACCACGAGGAAGAGCTGGTTGTTGTGATGGCACGGGGCAAGTTCCTCAAGCTGTGCAAGTCCGAGTTCGAGGTCACTCTGCGCGTCCTGCGAGGGATTCGAGACAACATGTCCTGGAATCGAGTGCTGCTCGTGACACTGATCGCGAGCGCCTGTAAGTTCGAATGCTACTTTTGGCGCCAACTCTTTGAAGCTGATTTTTTTTGGCGGGAACTTTTCCTTCGAGGACTCATTTTCAGAGACGATCTCGAGGAGCTACTGTTGCTGCTCCAGGACGAGAGCTTCGCACAAGAGCATTCGACGAGCACCCGAATGGCAGGCAAAGGCGACATCCGCTCGTTCTTCGGCGGCAGCGGCGGCCCCGCGAAGAAGAAGCAGAAAGTGGCAGCAGCGGACGACGCGAATGCAGCCGCAGCAGCAGCCGAAACAACTGAAGCCACAGCTAACGATAAGACTGCCGACACCTCGGACGACACGAAGGCGGCTGCAACAGCTATCGACGTTGCTGCTGCTGCGATGAAAGAGGACGACGACGCGCCGATTGTCCACAGCTTCGCGAACCTGCAGCGCAACGTGAAGAAGCTCGTGCATCCGTCGTGGTACGAGCAGCTCGAGAAGGACTTCGCGCGCGCGTCGTTCACCTCGCTGGTCAAGTTCCTCGCGCGAGAGGAGAGCAAGTAGGTGGTGCTGGTAGATAGATGCGTGCTGTGGTGTGTGTTCGCTGGTCACACGTGCTCACAGCACTCTGTGCTTCACAGCAAGAAGACGATCTACCCGCCGCCGCAGGACGTCTTCTCGGCGCTGCGCGACTCCAGCTTCTCGAGCCTCAAGGTGGTGATCATCGGACAGGACCCGTACCACGGCCCGAACCAAGCGCACGGACTGAGCTTCTCGGTGCGTCAGGGTGTGCTGCCGCCGCCGAGTCTCAAGAACATCTTCAAGGAGGCGATGGACGACGTGAAGATCAGCAAGCCCACCCACGGCTGTCTCTCTTCATGGAGCCAGCAGGGCGTGCTGCTGCTCAACGCGGTGCTCACGGTGCGCAAGGGCGAGCCGAACTCGCACAAGAAGCAGGGCTGGGAGGCGCTCACGGACGCGATCATCCAGCGCGTCAACATGCACAGCAGTAACGTGGTGTTCCTGCTCTGGGGCAAGCCCGCACAGGAGAAAGGAGCGCTCGTGAACACGAGCAAGCACCTCGTCTTGAAGTCGTCGCACCCGTCGCCGCTCGGTGCAACGAAGACGAACGAGCCGTTCATCGGCTCCAAGTGCTTTTCCAAGGCGAACGCGTACTTGGTCTCCCACGGCAAGGACCCGATCAACTGGAACGTCTTGTAGCTGCCTCGCCTGCTCATCTCAGCAGCAGACAGCAGCGCAAGCCGAGAGCCACACCAGCAGCAGCAAGAGTGATGTGAATATAGTTACCAGGGTGGACGTGTGGCAGCCCGCACAGTAGGATGCGATGGCAGCCCTCGAGTGTCTCTATACAGTCTTCGTGGACACTTGGAGCTTCAGCCGCTGCCTGTAGCTCCACGCCTCGAGCTCCACGAGTGTCAGCGGCGAGTTGCGGCGCGAGAGGAACGCGACCAAGCGAAGTCGCGTGTCGAAGAGCGCTTCGCGAAAGTGCATGAGGTTCGTTGACGGGTCGCGGAGGAGCTTGTGCTTCCAGACCGCGTCCAGCACGATCATCGAGTGCGTGAAGAGCTGTGCGAGCGCCAGCTCCACGGGCCACTCGACAAACGAGTGACGGGTCGACGACGCCGAGCCGGAGACGTCGTTCAGCACGGTGATGAACCCTGTGAGCTCGGGACGAGGGCGGCTTGGCTGCGACGACTCGAGCTCTGCGTTGTCGGTGCCGCAGCACGGACACACGAGCGGCTGCGGGTCCTTCAGGTTGAGATGCACGAGCAGGATCTCGATCATGTTGAGTGCGCAGAGGCACACGGGGAACCGGTTCTCGCGGATCATGCGCTGCTCAGCACAGTCATGCACCATAGTGAGCAACTGGAGTGAAGTCGACATCACCAGTCTCGGTATCTCACCTTGAATTCGTCATTCCAGTGATCGGAGAAGTAGAGCAGCATCTGCAGCGCTAGTCGCCCGGACGCTCGCAGGTCGGACGCTGGATCGTCGTTCTAGAGCACCACAGGTGTCGTCAGCTAAAGAATCGTCGTCTCCAGTTCGGCTCGGCAGTCGCTCGGACGCACCTGGAAGCCAATGTCTCGCCACCGCGGATTCACGCGACCTTCGAACGGCAGCATCGGAAAGAGTCCGTTCCAGAGCTGATGCAGCATCTCGCAGTCGTCTGCAAGCACGTCATCACCGCCGTGAGACCACGTCATCCATGAACAGCAGCACCAGTACGCTCTCAAGCGCACCTGACGCGGACGGGTCGAAGAGCTCCCTCGCCTTTTGCCGGATGTGGTAGATCTCGCCCATCTACGCCACATAGATCCACCATCAGCAAGAGCCATCACTTTATGTACTCACACTATCACATAGCGGTATTCAGTCTCACTCACCTCCGCGGACGTCGCGAAGTCGTCGTAGTCCGTGATGCGCTCGGGGAAGATCCACTTCCAGCAAAACCACTCGGAGCAGTCGCCGCAAAATCCGCGGCTGCCACGCTCGTCCAGTCGCGGCGCGCGCAGCTGGCGCTTCTCGCGTGTGAAGGCGTCGAAGCCGTCGGCCGAGTCCGAGTCGCGGCCGCTGCTGTCGCTCGTGACGGACGGCGGCGCCTGCAGCAGCTGCGAGAGGCGCGCGAAGCGGCCGTTGCTGTCTGCCGCTCGCTCCTTCTCCAGCAGCGGCCGTGACGCGTCGGACTCGTACTGGTGCATCATCCGGAGGACTACCGACTTCGAGACTGGATGGCCGACGTCGTGAGCTCTTGGCGGATTCTCCGACGCTTTGCGACACTGAGATACACACCTGGTGTTGAGGTTTTGACAGGGTTCGGCGATAGTGATAAAAGCCGGAGACTCGATAAAGTACGAAAAGCTCTTGTCAGTACGATAAAGCCATCAAAAAGTTTCTGTGTCGCAAGCTCAATGCTCGAGTATGTGACTTGCTCGTTCATTCTCTCTCCAGCGCACTCGTCGTGACGGCGCGGATGGCCGAGAACCCTCAGCAGGTGGACTTCCAGAGCCGCGTGTTCGCTCCGCGCCTGGGGGTGAACGAAGACCCGGTCACTGGAAGCTCACA